>QYAN01000027.1:0-237219 GCA_003988815.1 Chlorencoelia australis
TTTTTTTTTTTTTTTTTTTTTTTTTTTTTTTTTTTTTTTTTTTTTTTTTTTTTTTTTTTTTTTTTTTTCCTGGACCTGGCAGTGTTCGAGGATACTAACAATTGCAATTTCTGCAGGCCTCGAAACGCCATTACGCCGAAAATAATCGTGAAAAAGGAACCTCCTTCCTCGCCAGAACTATCTACCTCATCTCGTCACAGGCCACGAAAGCTTGATCTTACAAAGAATTCCCCCAGTGCAAACCCAAGTACAGCGAGACCATCAGCTGGTCAATTGACAGGAAGGGGGGCAGAAAGCGGAGGTTTGGGTATCCAAGACGTCGGGTTGGCGTGTCTCTCACCAGGCTTCGTAACACAAGACCCAACGATGAGAGAGCAACTACAGCGCAGCATTTCAGTGCGTGAACAGCAGAGACACATCATCGAATCGCGGTTACAACAAACGGCCAAACCTGGAGATGCACCAATGGAGAGTGCGAAAGAGAGGGAATTAGGAGGACTGGGGACCAAAACCCCTGGCACATCAAGAAGGAAAGCACCGCCGGGACTCAGCATCGTCGCACCGTCCCACGAACAGTTCCAACACGAGAGGGTAATCCAATCCGCTCCTTTGAATCAAAGTTTCACCGGACGGCATCAACCACATCCATTAACTCGTCACATTGCCAACCAACCGTCGAATCTATCAAATACTTCTCATATACACCACGTGCCTGCAACACAAACGGCCAACCGACTACCACCGATCACAGACGTCTTTGCAGGTGAAGGACTAGGAGCGCACCGTGAAGTTTCTTCCGTACGGGGTTCATTTTTCCAGAATTCAGGTTCAAACTCAAATTCGTCTCAGTCGAATTCAAGACCAGCATTCCCATCGCCAGGCCATGCAACGCAACCTCCGGCATCTGCAGGTAGACCTCGAGAGTACCGCTCTGCCGAAGAAGCTCAAGTTGATCTCTCTGGCGGCAGACCCGAACTTCTTCCTAAACTTGTGCACTATGGAGGTCACCCATCATCTCCTCCGTCCGATTCCAACAATGCCCGAAATACCGAAGCCGGACGAAGTGGTAGCAGAAGACGAACACGAGTAGAATATGAAGAAGGTGGTAGCCCACCTCTTGGCAGTGGACCTTCGGCACAACGACGAGGACCTTTCGGCGAAGGACGCGATAGTCCCAGTGTGCAGCAAAAGAAGAAAGAACGATTTCTACGTCTCTGCGATGAAGCTTGGGATCTTTTTCATTCCTAGTCTCCTTCGTCATCTATATACACGCAAGCCACATTTCTTACTTCCAGCTTTTTATTTCTATTTGAACCCATTTATAGGGGGCTCCGAAACAAACATTGTTGATATATTATTTTCTTCGCCTTCTTATTAAGTCATCAATCATCTCAAACAACTATATCTGTGCTGGTTAGGACTGGCGTTAATAATTGGTTGGAAGTGGATGAAGGTCGGTTGGTTGGACTAGTGGGTTAGGAATAGGACGGGATGAAACGGGATGACGAACGAGGAAAAAGATCTATGAGGATTGATGGATGAAGGAACACTGGGATGTTGATGATTAGACAATATGGGGTCTACCTGTTCATTTGCTGGCTTGCTCTCTAATATCTACACTTCATTGGGCTCGCTAGCTAGAGATAAAAAGGGGAAGAAGCAGTTGTGGAGAGTACGTGGATGAGGGGTGGGGCGTATGATATCAGGGAATGGTTTGAATTGGGTGGCGTATCGGTGTTATATCATTGCTCTCCCTGTAACTTATTTTTTTGAGCTTTAGGGGATTTGATATTTTCGGAATTCTTTTACTCTTCTTGTCTTCAAATCTTTGACATGTCATAGTGACTGAGATTTAGAAATGTCCCTTTCGTAGCTGCTTAAGACGTGACATGACATGCCAGGCTTAAGGTTAAGTCAACTCTTTCTCCTTACTAGTCACGTATGGAATTGACCGGTCGTTGGCGGAAAGCAAATCTTAGGTCGAGTAGGGGGAAATAAGTTGGAAGTGAAAATCTTATATATGCAGCTATTTAGAGTTGAAGATTATAAAGAGAGGAGGTTATAAGTATGAGTATGCAGTGAGAGGGGGGGAAAAAAGAATGAAATAGGACTTTTGAATCCTCAACATCCTTGACGAGTAAGTCTATTATTTCTCCCCTTACTCCTTCCTCTCTTTCCTTTAACTCACTTCCTTCTTTAGAAGCCATGAGAAATGGATAGATTTATTTATTGTCCTTTTACTTCTACAACTTACACTCTAAAAACTAGCAGCCTCTTTGACTGAGACTTTTGTGCATGCCCTGCCTGTCTTTATACTACTTCTGTTTCTGACTTCTGTTCTACGAAGTCATTTGCTTGGAGACTTCCACTTGCAGTGCTCACTTCATTCACTTTGCTTATTTACTTATTACTTACTTCATTTACTTTCACTCTCACTTACACTAAACAAATATCACCACAGAAGCAGTCAAGTCAACAGAATGCTATTTCAAGAAGTGAGATTTCTTTTCATCTTCCTATCACTATTAACAAAAGTCCAACTATCTTCCACCCTTTCCTCCCATACCTTCCTTTCATTCCTATCTACAAATCCTTTTTATCCTTCCCCTTCCATTCCCCACCGTTTCATTTCCTTTCCACCATATACCATTCATTCAATCCAGTCCCTTTAATCCATCAATCATTTGACGGCATTCCATCCAGCCATTTCATTCATAATACCCCTACACTAAGCCAAGCAGTAAGTATTCATCTTCTGCATGTAGAAGAGAATGAAAGAAAGGAAACAATGAGCTCAACAGAGTAAGCATTGTACTCAAGGCAAAGTAGAGCAGTTGCTTGCTTGACCCTTCAAGATGAATAAACAAGAAATGATGCGCTCTTTCAAAAGTCCTATCCTATTTTCTGTACCTTTCCATTTCATTCCACCCATTCCATGCTTTACATTGAAAAAAAAAGGCCAACCAAGGAAATATTAACGTCTGAAAGAAACACCACAAACTCCAAAACGCTACTCTGTCCCTTCCAAGCAATCTTTCCAACCAGCCAATACTCCAGTCCCAATCCAATCCACTCCATCCTAGTTCAATCCAGAAAAATATGATAGTTGATGATGCCTCCCTCCTTTCCTTCCCACGCTCAAAGAAACAAGAGAAAAGGAAAATGAAAATGAAAGGAAGGAAAAGAAAAGAGATAAGTCACTGGCAGGCTAATACAAGTTAGCCAACCATCTATTTATTAAGTAACAACCCTCCCCTCTTCCTAACACTACTAACCATAACCTCCCTATCATGAGAAAACCTACACTCCACACCCAAACTTGCTGGAACCGAGAAACTTATGTTCTTTTGCACAAGGTTTAATTTTCAATTCTTTACACCTCTGTACAATCAGACGCCGAAACATCTTCTTTCGTAACTCGTTCCAGCAGGTACTGTCAAATGCCCTCTTCGCCTGCTTTGCACAGTTTTATCTCGCGGCCCCATTCTGATTTCAGGACTTGCGAGGCCGTGATGCGCCGCGTTGGGTTGGGATCTAGGATGGAATAGATTACATTACGACAGCGTGCCTTTGGGATTTTATGTCAGTTTGTTCATGTGGGAAAGGGGATGGAAGAGGGGAAAGAGCTAACCCGATGTAATGATTCGATCGGGGCGTATCCTTCTTCGTCTCGACGACCTTCTAAGTATCTCTCGTAGAATTCATCTTCGTCTTTCTTGGCTACTCGCCAGAGATGACGGCCAGTACGCATAGCCATGTATATTACACCTGTAGCCCAAACGTCTACAGCTCTGGCGTCAAATTCCTTGTCAATATATTCTTCTGGGGCGATATATGGAGCGGAGCCGCAGAGACCAGTAACCATATGAGCGTCAGTCTCCCAAGCCATACGGAAACATTCTCCATTCCCAAAATCCGTGATTTTCAATGAGCCGTGAGTTGTCAAGAGGAGATTCTCGGGCTTTAAATCTCGATGAGCAACACCCATCTCGTGCATGTATTCAACACCCCGCATCATTTGTTTGAAAAAGCAGTCTGCTTCAGATACTTCAAGCTTGCCAGCAGCTAGGACGAGGGTGTAGAGATCACCACCAGCGCAGAATTCCATCACTTCACAATAGTCCCCTTTCGAGTCTTGCAGAAGATCCAGAGTATGGATGACATTGGGATGTCGTAACGAAGATGATATGCAGAACTCGGATGTAAGTCTCTTGCTGTATTTCTTCTCATTCTCCTCTGGTCGGCGTCGAAATTCCTTCACGGCGTATAATTGTTCTCCGCTGCCATTTTCTACCCGCTTGTGCGATATCCTGACAATACCAAAAGCCCCGCGACCGACAATCTCTTGGCATTTCCCATATTTTTCTACCAAGGTCGCTGTTGCATTGGGTCCTCCCTTCCTGTCCGAGGCCAATGTTTCCTTTTCCCGCTTGAGCTGATCTACCCAGGACGACATGAGAGTTAGCTGTTGTTCGCCTTCATGTACCTCGGAATTCTTTGCTTTCCCGCTGATAACATTTCGAAACAAGTCCAAAAGCTTTTCTTGCCTCTTTGCGCTTTTGAGATGGTGTTCATGGCCTCCTGGTGTGTCTTGCATCAGGACGAATCGCTGGTGGGTGGCATGGCCGGGAGTTTTTTTATCAGCCTTCGTTGCAGTCGTCATGTTCTTTTGGCCTCCATTTTGAGCAGCTTTGTCTGTAACTGAAGATTGTCGAGATGGAGGGCTGGGGGGTCTTGGTGCTGTTTCGAGCTTGGAAGGAGGGACAGCGGTTTGCGAATTGAGGCTCGTGTCGGATCTTGAACCTTCTTTTGTTGAGAACATTCGAGTGAGGCGCTTTGTCATCGAAGTCTTCTCTGTAGTTTGAGTTGGGAGCTTAGATTGTTGTGCTGTAGAAGGTGGCGCGGCAGAACCATTGCCATTAAGCTTCTCGGTACTAGGAACTCTGCCATCTGGTACCGTTGGATTATTCTTCGGCGATGTGATAGATGATGCTTGCGAAGCTGTTGGAGACGGTGAAGGGTTTTTGGAAGTGTTGGATTCTCGTGGTGCGCTGACCGTCGCCATGGTTTTAATAATTGAGGGGGACCAAGACGGTGTCGCTGAAGAACCGCCAAGGCGGAGCGGGCAATGCCCGAGCTCTGTGTAATTCTTTTGGAGTGTTACAAAATATTTCGTATGCTCTTTATTGTTGAAAGGGGATGTCTTTGTTGAGTTTTGAAGATCAATTAAAAGAGAGCTGGGTGGTGTGATGATGGGGCGACTAAGCAAGTGAGCTTGGGGAGAATGCCTTTTGTCTTTGTTAAGGGCGTTTGTGTTTCTTTAGGCGCGCGGACTGGGAGTCTTTAAGGGGATTTCCGTAGTGTCGCGAGGACCAAGGTAAGGGCAAACAGCTAAGGGTACGGGGTGGTGCTAGGAGGGTAATGGTGGTGTGCTCATGGGGGAGTGCAGTACATGTAGTTGGATGGCCGTTGGAAATCTTGGTGCGCGATTTATGACTAGTATCAAGGGAGGTCTCGGCGACCCGTTTGCTGCAAGTAGAAAAGAGATTGGAGGCGCGGAGCGTGATGGAGGGGAGTTAAGTTAATGGGGCTCGTTGTTTGGTGCGGGATCTAAGGCGAGGTAGGTAATTACCTAGGTAGGCGTAAGGAACCCTTGATCATTAGTTGTTTGTGAATATAACATGGCTTCATGATAAGGTTAGTCGACGTGGGCAGATGATTAAGACGGATTATTGTTGGCTCGCTCTTACTCTGTTGGTTGCAGGTTAAGAAAGGGAAGGATTCATCTCACGTAACGCATAGCCTTTTATACAACAATATAAGTGAGCCAAGAGGCAATCAAATATTCAATAGCTAAGTCTTAATCGGCTAAGTCGACCATTTTGTTGAATCAATTTGAAAATTTCACTTATCCGAGACATGTCACCGTTATTGTTGTCGCTCTATAGCAAAGAAACATTTTGCAGAGTCAGGTTTCAGCTGCTTTCACGTCTTTTGACACCCGACGCGTGAGATTATCTCTTACCAATAGAGTGAGGATGACTTTGAAGTCCAAGTCAAGAAGAAGCCCTTGTTCCTGATGACGAATTAGATTGTCTCAAAAGAGCACCAGACAAAGAGTCTTAATTCTTTTATCTTGCGGTGAGCATGTAGCTAAGTAGCTAGTTTGCATTAATTAAGGTACACCCCGTGTTCTGCATCACCTTCAACACCTTATGAAAGCGTTCTGCCGGAACTCTTTTAAACAGTGTTGAAAATGGCTCAGCCCTATAACATGGCAACAAGATATTATTTGCGTTACGTCACGATCGGCAGAGTTAAGTTTTAAACGTCTTGTTAAGACTAGGATCCTCTGATCGTTCCCCGCAATAGTGCTTGAATGAGGTGATATGTGTTCTACTCTCATAAGGTCGCTTCTTCTTTACACGCCATAGCGAGTTAGCGAGTAGGCGTGTCTTGCTTGCTGCGGGAGCATCGGTGCTTGCAGTCTGTAGGCACATAGCAGCTGCATTCCTTTTCTTCTTTCTTTTTCTTAGAACTCCCACCCGTCCTCAACCTACCTCGGAAGTATTACGGAGGTACAGCCCATAAGTAATAGAATGCTATTGCATGCATGACCGCTGTCAAGCTGTAATTGACGCTGAGGGTCGATGTACTAAGTATTGGTATTAAAGAATAGTAACTTTTGATACTTTTGACATATTGATGCGTGAGACTCTTATTGCTTAATTAGGAAGTGAAGTTGTGCAGGGGATGCCCCCCTACTAGCGTCTCCATACCACTGGAATCAAGATTTCAGTGTGAACTCGTAGTTAGCTTTCTTCAGCCAATAGTGGGAGGCTCAAAAGAAAACATGCAGGATAAGCATATTGCAAACGATTGGAGATGCAACCAAAAGTCCGGGAGGGTGAGGCAGCTCCCGATGGTATGACAAAACTCTTCCTTTCTATCGGTAGCCCCGGGAGTACCACGAGGTCAAAAGCTTCCCTGTGATACGCTTAAGGAAGTTCGCCCCGAACACGGTTTGAACCCGCTTGGGCAGTGAAGTACCGATCCACAAGATGAAAATCCCCGAAATGTACATCCAGCCTAGAAGAGCTATTCCCGGGTGTAGGCCCTTTCTGGAGAGCAGCGCAGCATTACTAGATGAATTCGCGAGCCGTCTTACCAATCCTCCAAAAAGTCCACCGCCTTATTAAGTGATTTGATATACAACATTCAAAATAGCTCTCAGTCTATATCAACATCCCAAATTGCCACCAGCACGTTCACTTTACTAGACATACTCTCTACTCTTGGAATCTTTCTCCGCACTCGTTCATCAGAGACGATAAAAGCCTTAGTTCGCTCTTACTATACCCATTGGAAAGAAGAATATCCTCCATACTTTTTACCACTATTGCCACTTTATGAAACACATGTACTTGCATTATGCATATGCACTAAGGTATACACACCGCTATCTCCACACGTTGAGATACCCAAACTTCTGTCCGAAGAGCCCAACAAATTTCCCTTTCGTTATCTAACGGGATGGAAAATGGGGAGTTTAGAGAATTCCCCTCCCGCCTTGCGAAGAGTTTTCTAGCCAATGTTAGGCTCCAAGGGCATGGGTTACATTATAGATTATACCCTTAGGGAAAACCATAAAGGACTTAGTGGTAAGAGGAAGAGGAGGAGCATCGTAGTACCCGAGAGTAACATGTTCTGAGTGTTTTAAAATTCTTCTGGACGAAGACTGAGACGATAGAATAGGAACGCTTAGGTATTTTCATTAAGTATATATGAACGTCTAATCGAAGAAGATTCAAGCCTTTCCCTCTCGACATGCAATCTTACAGTATATCTATAAAGCCCCCCCAACTAACCCAACAATCCACATAGCAATCCGAACTTTAATCCCCACCCTCCTTTCTGTCTTGACGAAATCATCAATTCCTACTTTCTCACTAAATTCCAACAACCCATCTCTTTCTTCAGCTAATCCTTTTCGAAGCGCAGGGTCTGAAGTGAGGACTAAACATCCAACCTCTAAATCCAAAGTATAGCTCCGTTGGGTATAATTCGAACTCCCTACTACACAAACACTCACCCCTTCTCCCCCCCTTTTCCTTCCTTTCTCCCTTTTTCCCTCCTCTTCTCCATCCCCACCTAAACTAACCCACAACCCCTTAGCATGATACGTCCACCCTCCTTCCTCACCAACTGTTCCTCTTCTCCATTCTCGAAGAGAGATAGAAGAAGAGAGATTTCGATCAATGATGCATTGGAGAAAGCGTCGTGCGAGGAGTGTGTATGCTGACGGTAATAATCCCGAGACGCCTGGAGAATTGTAGAATCCGTTGGCGTGGGGGGAGGCTGTTAGGACTTTATTTTGGGAGGTTTGGGAAGAGGGGGAGGTGGATGAAGAAGTAGAGAGTAAAAGGGAAGTCAAGAGAGGAGAAGGGTTGAAATATCCAGCTGTAAAAGTCCATGATGCATTTGAGAAACGGGGGGAGGAGAGGGTGGTTAGGAGGGAGATTAGGGCGGGGAGTTCGGTTGATGCGTCTTGGGATGAAGGTGGAGAGGAGATGGTGGAAGAGGAGGAAGGGGGAAAAAGTGGTGTGAATTGTGAGAGAGGATAGACTATTGTATTTGCTTCTAGCTTCATTCCATTCGTCCGCGCCCGTGTCTCCGTCTTTGTCGTGGAGGAAGAAGAGGGTGAAATTAGCGGAGTGAGAAGATGAGAAGCGCACTCAATGTATCTTTGGGGATTTATCAGAGGAGAAGGAGCAGGATTTGAAGAAGGCCATGAAAGTGCATATCCAGCTTGTAAATCTGGATTTGGAATGACGAGGAAACTGAGTGAGGAGATAGCAGAATAGATGGTGTGAAAGTAAGAGGTTATTTCTCGTGAGGTGAAGATATGGTAGCGATCTTGTCGGTTGGTGAAGTAGTCGGAGGATAGATTTGCCCTTTGCTATTTATCAGCATGGGGATGAGAATGGGTATAAGGACGAGGATGAGGATGAGTATAGTGGAGGTAGTTTTTGACAGAGAAAGGGGAGAAGGGGAAATACCCAGAAATAATAATTTCATCATCAAATCCATAGATTTTCATATGCTGTAAACCCCATCCCTCATTAATCCTCTTAGGGATATATTTCTTTCTCAACCCCGTTAGATTCGGCGTATGATACATTCGAATTTCCACTCTCTTAGTTCCAAATTCTTGAACTAAGGGAGCGAGGAGAGAAGCACATGATGCTTCTGGGGATTCTCGAGTTCCTCGGAGTGCATCGGTGAGGATACTGAGTTTTAAATCTGGTTTGTTTCTTAACGCTTGTTTGAGGGTGGATATCTGGATTTTTGGTTAATGTATATTCGATGGATGGATATAGTGATGGGAAGCAAAAATTTACAAGTTCATGTTCTGTTTTTCCTATATACAGTGTTGACAAGAAAACCCTCCTTTCTGCTTTTAATATTTTTTCCTACTTCTTCCATCAGCAATTCCCTTTTCTTCTCATTCCATTTCCGTAGTAATATTATATGAGGCCAAACCTTAAGAGTATTGTAGAATTCCGCAGGAGAGCGTAAGATTTGTATTTGAGACCCATGAATTTCGAATTTCGGAGCTATTTTATCCAATTCATTCGTAAATAGCCCAAGCATAGACGCAGGTGGAAAGCCATTGACTGCTGAAGCAGAGAGGGAAGATGTGGACGTCGAGTATGCGGTTTGGTGGTTAGGGAGGTAGGAAATTCGCTGTTTGCTACTGTTCGTGAAGATGCTGCCGGGAATTCGTCGAGTGGAAGAGAATCGTGTGATACTTCTGAGTACCATAGCCACTTTTGTGCTTTCCTTCTTTCAATCCGAATTTGTGGTTTGTCGGTGGAGCTCGAAGTGAAGTAGAAAATTCGAGGTTTCCATATTGGTTTAGCGAAATCGGGAAGAAGCCGAGTTCAACATCAATCAAGAGAACGGCAACCATTCAAACTATTGACACACCAACAACATGTCTACGATTCTGCGATCTCTGCGCAATCTGCGGAGAGCTGGTATCAAGGTATTTCAATCCTATTTAAGTAGTTTAGGAGCTGGTTTGCTAATTGCGGGATGGGAATAGGATGCGCTTCATCAAATGCAGGTATGTCGAGCTTGCTACAACCTCTTCTAATAATATGGACACTGCTGATGGAGGCTTTCTGGTTATAGCATATAGGTACGGAAAGGATTCTGAAGAAGACGGGAAACGGACGGATGAGTGCTCATGAGTTGCAGGTGATACGAAAGCTGGCACTTTAATTGGGAAAGATAAATTCGGCAATAAATACTTCGAGAATTTGGAGGATGAACTGCCTTGTACAAACCTCTTTGTCCCTCGTTCTCAAGTTTTAAATGTTAATCAAAATACAGTGCGCACTCGCTGGATCGACTATAAAGAATATGAATTCGATCCGTACGTACCCATAACTCCTTTTTCATATCTCCAAGGCAAACAGGAGGAGAGATTCTGATATAATGCTTAATTGGATAGGTCACAAATTGAGCCCGGATGGCACGCCTGGATCTCGTATATGGTTGATAAACCACCGACTAAAGATGCCATCTTGCAGACAAATGTGAGGACTTGGGAATTGCCGGAACATCGACCGAATCTTACTGCTACGAGGGCGGCTTTTAAGACTTATTCTACGTGAGTTTACATTCTGGAGGAGTGAATTGGAGATCAATGGCTAAAGCTACATGTTTGTAGGGTAAAACCAAAGATCAAGGCTTGGAATCCGGAGCCTGCACCGAGGTCGTAGGAGTAGATGGCTGAGGGGAGGTTGATAGAGGGAGAGGGAGACTGGGAAGAGCTGTACATAGCAACAGAGTTATTGCACATTTACTTCGATTGAAACCCTTTTGTCCCTTTACAGGGAATTGTAAGTAGGAATTTGCTATGTATAGAGACTTAGGGGGTGGATGAAATATTGCTGGACTGCCTCTTGAGTGATAAGAAATACGTGTTCTCCTTTCAACAGAAGCATTATATATTTCGATTCGAGTAATTCTAGGTTCCTGTGGGAACGTCTGCTATGAACCACTCAGCTAGGCTGAGTACATGGTATCATATACCACTTTCTTCTTCTGGACTCTAGTTCTCCTTAGCATTTTTCTAATTTATATCACTTCTCCATATTTAAAGACAAGCTTTTTTAGAGCTTAGAAAATCACGCCACGTCATCTCTCTCCCTCATACCTTTCTCATTGAACTTATCGATTCCGATTGAAACCGAGCCTTGACCTAGGGTCCCAATTTCACGGGGTATCTGACCTGAGGGATGAGAGTGACAAGCCAAAATCTTTGTTATGCAAACTCTCCCGAGCATAGCTGCTTAATCTCTTTCCTGGTTTCGGGAGCGACACTGTTGAAAGAGAAGAGTGGAGGGAAGTGTCTGGTAGCTTGAAGTTATGATACAGGGAGCTCGAGTGCTGCTGGACGTATAAGAGGGCGTAGAGTACTTGAAGAGTTAGAGAGGTTTGGTAATGGCAAATTGACAGATGTTGCGAAGGCAGCCCGATTTAAAATCCGTCCAATTATTGGTTGCCCAAGAAGCCCCTTGCAACACGGGCCATTCTTATAGCCTTTTTCATTTCCTCCTCCAAACCAAAGATCCTATACCGTAAACACTACTTTATAATACTCCAAATTCCTTCAGAAGGATTGAGATCAGGCCTCTGAACAGGATGAAGAAGGTTTTAAATGCCGTGGGCCCCTTTATACTCTTGGACTAAGCCTCTTTTCCTCTTACCATGAAAAAGGTTGCCATCCTCTTGCAACGGCATGATTTACTATCAATTAAACGCATAAACTCGATTGCTTTGCAGCAAACAGGTAACAAACACTATATAAGGCTTGCCAGCCCTCCTATTCTACCACTCTTACTATATTTTCCTCCTCGATTTCAATCTTCGGCCGTCGACAAGGTTTCTAAGGGTAAGGAAGGCATTTGACCTTGTCTTCATTATTGTATAACTCTAATTTACCTGCTCTACTTACTGATTTAAGCAGCAATATGAAACCAGACGCCTTTAAGGGGAGGCCTTTCTTCAATATTCTTAGAATTATCTCGTATTCTTCGTTCTCGAAGTATTCTGCCTTGAGTTTGCAAAGTAGGGTCGATATGTGGTTCATTTATATAGACAATATAATCATCGCCATACTTCTCCCTTCCTGAAATAACATTCTTAATGTTGGTATCACCTTAGTGCACTGGAACGGCCTATCTCATGATGAATTCATTGTTACTAATAGGCTTGTAGAATCAAGAAGATCGTAAGGATCGAAAGTGCACGTGACTACATGCCCTTTTTCCCTATATTTCAACACTTAATAAAGGCGCACAAGTATCGCCCACCTCCTTTGGTATGCTCCTTCAACTTTCGCCATAATTGACGCTTTTGAATAGGCCGCGCTGAGGGTGCTATATTTAAAAAGAAAGTGTTTTATTTACATTATCAAGATTATGAGATAATACAGCTGCTTGTTGTCATAATGAGATTGGCTCTACTCTACTCTCAACCCAGCTGCAACCTCTTTTCCCAATTCCCAACGCTTCTTTTTCAAGACAGCCCAAATATAATTTCAGCCAGCCAAGCCAACTTGGCCAAGCGATATGCAACAAAAAGGGTCTGTTCAGGTGACACGGCGTGAGATGACATCTTGATTGGGTGGGAAAGGACGAATCAAAGTATGCTGCCGTCATCCTACTTAATTGAACCAATAGAGAGACGGAGGCTGAAAGAAATATCACTATTTATATCAAAGCCCTTATTTTGGTCTGTGGAAATAATTCCCATTGGCCCCTCCACGCCCTATCTGTTTATATTAGGGGACTTTCCAATGTACCCAATCTAATGTACTCAAGAAGGGCTTGTTTTAGCCGACGAATCGTCTATTTGTTTGCGTAAGAAGTAGAGTACTGCTTATCTTGCAGCTTCGGCTTGGTGAATTTATTGCAAGTAAAAATGCTGCTTTATCTTGTTCCGTCAATAAGCCAATCGATCATGTGACTTCCGTAGTTATTCCATTGACCACTCATAAGTATGTAATCATCCCAACAATATCGAAAGCGTATTTATCCATTTAGTATTTTTATTAGGAATAAAAAGTAAAATAAGTATTGCGTTACGATACGCATGACGATCCAGGTGGAACTTCGGTGCGGGGTGCGGAGTATCACGTGGATGGCTCGAAGCGAACCACCGAACCTGCGAACCGACAGAGGTTCAGGAAGGATAAGGAGTCGTTATCCCACGGGGTGTGGCGGTCGTAACATAAGGTCTTTTTAAGGATAGGCGCTAGGCTAGGCGAGATCAGGTGGCGAGATCAGGTGGCGTTCAAAGACGTCACAGGGGAGGGTTTTAAGAGAAGCGAGGAATAAGCGATGTATAAGCGAAAATCCTCCACCAGAATTTTGAACATCTTTTACAAATTGATATTAAATCAAAACACCAACGAATTAAATTCTAAATTCTTTTTTTTTTCAAATATCCCCTGACTCTAAATGACAAAAATAGAATAAGAATTTCACCAAAAAAATTAGATCATTGGGAATTGAGCCCAACGCGGGGGTCGAACCTGGGGACTCAAAGTCAGTGATTTGTAATGACTTAGAATGGGATTTGTCTTACCCGCAGCCTTGAGATTAAGAGTCTCACGCTCTACCTATTGAGCTAGCCGGGCGGCTTGTGTGTTTGTTTGGTTTGTTGAGCGGCATTAGCTATTGAACTAGATATAGGATAAACTTGGTGGGGGCAAAGATGCGAAGTTGAACCGCATGGCCTGAGCGACTTACAGATAAGCTGTGGCTTAATCATTGATTGCGGACATCCGTTGCTGTAGTTACGAACCGTAGATGTAGGGATCACTTGCCCCTATTCTCATTCTTATTCTTTGCTCAAACCTTTTTATATAGTTTTAATACTAGACCTTGTTTGCGAACGCCAGTTCCATCAAGGACGTCACAAAGAGTCTTTCCCCCGGGGCCTTAGAACACCAAAAACCCTGCCCCTCCATATTATCCGTTCAATTCATTCCTACCTTCGCATTCAGTTATTAAGCAGTCACCCTTATACGCATAGTGTGTTGAAATCGATTAATGTGATTTAATTAATGGCCAGTACGAGTTTACATGTTCTTGCCACTAGTGAGCTGATTAATCAATCGGGACTACAGTATTTAAAACTCATTAGTTTCACTTCTAGTAGCTCCACGTGGCAGGAATTATAAAGTCTTGCACACACTATATTACACCTCCAGCTGACCTTTCTTCTTCTAACGAGTCAAATTAAAACGCCTCAGCAATGCGGGTTCTCTTTGCAAAAGCATATGCGCAAAAGCTTGGGATCTACCTCACAAGTGAGCTAAGCGAATTCAATAACGAATTCTTGCCTCTAATCAAATACAAACACATCAGAATCAGCCTAATTCCGGCCCTAATCTAAGGGGTAAAAAAAAAAGAGGTCTTACACGAACAGATACAGCTACAATCGCCAATTACCTCAACTCTGCTCCCTCTCTCAACAACAACAAGGGCAAGCCCTGGCAAAACATTACACAAGACGCTGGTATTATCCTTCCAAAGACTATTCTTTTTAAGCCCCCAGGGCTTCGACCAACCAACCCTCAAGCAATTCGACGAGCCTGCAACTAAGACAGAGATATTATAACAGCAGTTTATAAGGAAGAGAGAGAGAGGGAGCTTACAAATGCACAAGCAAAAGGGCGCATCAACTAGATTGATAAGCAACTGCCACAACGACCACATTCAAAGTATTGGAAAAACGTGGCATTTTGTGATAAATTTCACTTTGGAATTGGCCCTCAGATCACAAAGCATATAAAGAGAAAATAAGGCGCGAATACCGGTACAAACCACAGAACGTACATCGATAAGGATACTGCAAAGGATACAAGGCGAAGGCAATATGGAAGAGAAGCTTTTAAGTATCTTTATTATTCAATTACCGGAAGCACCACCTATGGCGACGAAGCTACTTTCTTGTTGCAGAGCGAGAGAGGACAAAGGTTTGTATTGCTTTCTTAACTATTTGATTGCATGATTGAGAGATGAAGGGCAATCTTGTCTTATGCTCGTTGGGTAGTGTGGAAAATTAGCCTCGATTTCCTAGCCATATGACAACGTCGTCGGCGGCGTCTTTGATCAACCCCATGCACTCCTCCCTCTCACCCTCTCTGCATCTCAAGAAATCTTTGATAGAGGAATACAAGGGTGCTAATCTTGCTTCCAATTGACCACTTTGTCCGAGTCTCGCTCTCGTGTTTGGCTCTAACTCAGCCAGAAAGTATGCCTCGGATGATAGCTTTTCAAATGCCGCTGATAACGCAGGTCCTAGCGAGGAAAGAATGTTATCATCAAGGTATAGAAGTCCTATGACCTTTCTCAGACTATGATAAAAGGGTCCAATTTCGTTGATTGAGAATTTGGGGGTATGGTAGGGAGGTATGGTATATGAATAAGAGCCGGAATGATCCTCTGCACGATTCTTTGGCGGCACCGAGGTGACTGAAGTCGTCGCTTAAGTCTGCTGATTGCCGAGTCAGGCTGTGTGAATCAGGATTGAATGAACTCACAATCCCTTCCTCTCCCTCTCTCAGCTCCAACCTTCCTTGCATCAACACGTTTCCTCACAAATTTGATCCCCACTTATCGACGTTTTCAATTATTTTCATCCCAGAGAAGCCAATTCCCCAGCGACGGTCGGACGGGTTGGCTTCAACCAACATTTTATTCCCGGTGGCTAAGAGCATTTCTGAGTTCATGATTCTTAAACTTGGCCGAATTGGCTTCGTATACAATTCGACGGCTGACTTTATTCCATCTCCCGTCATCAAAATCGTTTACTTTCCGTCCCAACTGTTTGATACTTGCTGGATCATCATGTCCCAATATTTCATCAGCCGTCTCATGTCTTTGAAGAACTTCGCTTTGTGGTACATTACATCCCTGTCAAGTATTAGCATGCAACTTATGTGAAGGAATTAACCAGACGTACTGCGCACTGCAGGACCATTGAATTTTGTTGCGCTGATATGTACTGGGCGATCATTGGCTTAGAAAGCCATACTTCTCGTTGATGCAAAATGCAACAAAATCCGTTTTTGATATATTCTTCGATGATGATGCCATTTTCGTAGATCGAGGCTGGTTAACGAAGACGATAAGAGGTATTTCGGGGTGCTAATGGAGATGGTTTAAGAAGTAGAGTACGGTGAACAGGCAGTGGAGAGGTGAGATTTATAGTAGTGGTTCATATATTGAAAGACCATATTCGTCGGCATGTCCTTTTCAAGAAGGACTTCGATCTAGTCGGTAATCCAAGATCAAAAGGGACAAGATGTGCCTACAGAGAATGCGAATGCTCTGGATATTATACGACTGACGGTCACCTGGACGAGGAGCACATATTCTCCCACATGCTTCCAGCTCATGCTGACGTGCTGAGAAGTAATACAACGTGCTTCAAGATAATGATCAACGGTAACGTTCAATGCACAGAGAAATTATGCAATTTGCGGGATAAATGTGCAGCGTCCGGAAACATCCTCCAGTTCCAGACCTTAGCCAGTATGGAGTTACATGTCCGATATTTTCATTTTAATGAATGGTCAGTGACAATAGCGAGAATGTTTCCAGATACATTGGTCAACTATTCAACCGACATGTATCACCAATTCTCGTATACGCAAGCAAGATCAAACGGCGCCGTCGCTGAGGATGATTGAAATGCATTAACGTGGCGGACGTGGCGGCATCTTGAGCTGAACTTTGCGGATCAATAATTCAAGCTATTCACCACACATGGCTTCCCTCAGTTCATCGAGCCTGCCGGCAATATCCCCTCATCATCAGTATCAGCTCAGCTTTCAGGACAATTCTGTCCTTCAGTCTCCTCATCAGCAACAGCAGATCTTTATGTTATTCGACCCGAGGACTCCAAGCGTTCACAATATCCAAGCCTTCGCGGCCCAACATCGTCGTCAACTCTTCGCATCTAGCTTCGTCTGCCTCCCATTTGCCGCAAAATCAGAAAGTCGTTTCGATCATACTACTACTTCGGAATTTACAACTCGGTTTCATCCTTCTGCGCATCTGTGGTCGGTATAACCGTATCTCAGGACGAAAACTATTTCGCATGAATTTTGGTGTTTTTTTTTTAAATTTTTTTTTTGCATTTCACCTATAGCTATAAGTATGCTCATAAGGTTTTACCGCTTTACACAATAGATTTTTATCATAACATTCCGCTTTACCAGTCATTGCCTCTTTACCTTGGGGTGATTCCATACACGTTACCAGTTCACGTGATTAATGCTGCTTTTATATATCACAATGCAAAAGATTGTTGAGAATATAGAAACTCTAAAAAATCGGTAGTAAAGCGGCATGTTATATAATTGGTAGTTTGGGGACTGCTTTAGAAGCTACTAGAAGCACTCTACTTGTATTAGAAAGCTTCCTTTCAAATATTACGGATCTATCAGATCTATGACAGTTTGGGTTCATGTAGCCTTAGGTAATATGTCATGTGATTGATCTTCCCAAAGCTCAATTGCATATGGACTCACATAACGACGTGGGTACGTATATCTACACCTTACGGACTCTGAAGAAGAATCCTCTAAGGAAGGGAAAATGCCCTCAAGCAAAGTTAAGAGAAGACTTCTGGTGAATTGACTTCAAATTCCCGATTCGGAAAATAATGGTTCATCCCGACACTGCCATTTACAAGTATGTTTGACACTGCCATTCATGCTTATTCATGCTTAACATTGCCATTCATGTTTGACATATCTGAAATGGGTCCCTTGTCGACCAATCCCGCCGGGCTACGAATATAATGAATAATTGTTGAAAGTGATAATGAGGTAGGGTTTCTTACTAGAGGTCCAACTTTGACCCATTTGTTCTGTACTATATCGAACCATCTCCGCCGACTACAGAAGTGGACAGAACTGACTGAATTTATATAGAAGTGGATTGGAACTGACTGGCCATGGGAGTGAAATCTGCACAGCTTGTGTTGCCAAGCTTTGTGCCGCTTTTAGGTATTACGTAAGAAAGAGCCTGTTACCATGTTACCTTATCGGGCTTAGCCCCTGTTACTGTATTGGGCGTAAGCTTACTATTGCAAGAGAAAACAATCAACTCTTTTTACAAACTCATAATTTGGACCTTAACGGCCCACAGAGCCTTAAGGTTTTTGTAAACCTTTTTTGACTTCAAAAACCTTGCGAAAACTTAACACAATGGCCGACGTCGAGGCAGCAATACCTCCAACGATGGATGCAACTGAAAATAGACCCGATGAGTCTTCTACAGCTCTTACAACTGCCAATAATGAAGTCGCCGCGCCCGCAGAGAGAAAAGTCAAGAAGATCATTCGCAAGAAGAAACGCCCAGCGCGACCACAGATCGATCCCTCGACCATGAAATCAGAACCACCACCTCAGACTGGTACAATCTTCAATATCTGGTATAACAAATGGTCGGGTGGTGATCGTGAAGATAAATACATGTCTAAGACAGCCGCGGCAGGACGATGTAATATTGCGAAAGATACTGGGTATACCAAGGCTGACAAAATCAATGGAAGTTACTTCTGCCTCTTTTTCGCCAGAGGCATATGTCCCAAGGGACCAGAGTGTGAATATCTGCATAGATTACCGGGAATCCATGACCTTTTCAACCCGAATGTGGATGTTTTTGGAAGAGACAAGCACTCGGATTATAGGGATGATATGGGGGGTGTTGGTAGCTTTATGAGGCAGAATCGAACGATATACGTGGGAAGGATACATGTTACAGATGATATTGAGGAGGTGGTAGCTAGACATTTTGCAGAATGGGGTCAAGTCGAGCGAAGTAAGTATTTCCCCTTTCTCTATTGCTAGCATGTGCTGACATGAGACAAGTCCGTGTTCTTAACACTCGAGGTGTGGCATTTATCACTTATTCGAACGAAGCAAATGCCCAATTCGCAAAGGAAGCAATGGCACATCAATCCTTGGATCACAGCGAGATTCTAAACGTCCGGTGGGCGACCGCCGATCCAAATCCAATGGCGCAAGCGCGTGAAGTGCGCAGAATAGAGGAGCAAGCGGCAGAGGCTGTGCGAAGAGCTCTGCCCGCTGAATTCGTAGCTGAGATTGAAGGACGAGATCCGGAAGCTCGAAAGCGAAAGAGGATAGAAGGCGGGTTTGGTCTGGCAGGTTATGAAGCTCCGGATGATGTATATTTTGCTAGAGGGGCAAATGCAGTCAATCCAGTGGGAAGACAGGGGCTGGAACTCGAGGAGGAACAGAGATTGACGATTGAGGCAGATCAAATAGAGAAAGCCGAAGAGGAGAGTGGAGGCATCTTTTCGAACAGCACTTTAGCGACTTTGCAAAATGCTCAAGGCTCTTTTGCAACGAAACCGAAACCGACAAAGCCTGCAGGTCCTTTGGTGGCTTATGATAGTGATAGTGATTGAGCTATTAGGAGATTGGCGTTAGGGAGTTGGTAAAAAGGCATAGCTGCCTCAATTATATGATATTTGTCTATAGAGGTGTATCATAAAGATGGCTTCGAGGAAATCTGAATTCTCATATTGCTGTCTTAGTTAAGTTGTAAGTTATGGGCTCATGGCTACTCTTTTGCTATAAGACTCACATGGAAAGACTTATAGACTAAATAGTGACTAAGCCAACTAATACGATGTTACTATTAAACTTTTCTTTCATTCAACTATTAAAGATCCTTGAATACAACATCTCATGTCTCCCAACCCAAAGATCCATAATGGGTACGCTCTGTCCAGCATCCTCAACCTTAGTTTTCCATTCCTGATCAATAACCTTCCTAATACCTTCTTGAACCTCAACGCTCGCCAATACCTTTTGAGCATGGTAAGGACCAAACATACTAGCTCTCACCGCCGCAGACAACAAGGCCTTAACATGACTTAACATGAACACATAAGCCGACTGTTGCAGACTTAACCCTAGAATCGAAGCGATAGCTCCAAATAATGGTCCAAGATGTGCAGAAGCGGGAGGAAGTTCTCTAGAATTTATGGAGCCCACTGAACGCAGCAAAATGGAGAACATCTTCAATGACTCTACTGCAGGTACCGAAGCCCCAGCTGGTAAAGCAGAAACGAATGAGCGATCCCATATGGAAAGAAGAGCTCGGCCTTGAGCTACTGATGCACGACGGCCTACCGTACACATGATTGCCGCATCGAGAGTATCATCCAGTTGAACGAGATCAACTGGATTCCTGTGTGCTGCGAGAACGAAAGGTAGAGTGGTCGAGGCATAAGACGAGAGGGAGAAGTTTAGGAACGCGGGAAAAGAGGATAAGGATTTGGTGTGGGCGAGATAGGATTCGAGGCCGCTGCTGAATGCAAATGATCCTAAGGGGAGAGCAGTATCGGAAAGTAGAAGGAGGAAATGGTGCGCAGATGGGTTGAAAGGATCTAGAAGAGATTCAATTGGGATTCTGAGTAGAATTGAGAGGATTACACACGGTCTGCTTCATTGGTAGATAAAAGTTTTGGGGGAGACGGGGTAGGGTGAGGTTCGTTATGGCGACTGGCTTTCAGGCGGGCTTTGGCTTCTTCGAGACGTCTTTCAAGGTCAAGGATCTCATCGTCAATTGATTGCGACTGCTCCGAGTCGACTTTTTCGCTCATCAGGGCATCATATTATCATAACGTTGAGACTTGCAAGGCCTCGGAAAAGCCAGTGGTGGGAATAAAGTTGGCGCTAACACACAGCTCTTATCACTGGTATATTTAGAATCTGGGAGCCCCATCCAACCTCTAAGGCTTTTCTTCTGACACTTCTGGAGTACAGTATGTTTACATTTCGAAACGTCCGCAGGATTCTCCAATCGTCTCAGCCTCCACCAGAAGAGCTAAGCAATCGGGACCTGGTTAAACATCAACTATCACCAACGGCCCTAATTGGCCCGCCATCCATTGAGGATTCCGACGTGGCAAGGTCTCCATCCACCATGGATCTTCGCCAACTGTGGATTTCCACCCTTTTTGTTTTCCTATTTAGCTACTCGGTGAAGTATCACTGCGGAGATTCTCCACTTTCTCGTGTTCAAAGCTTCCCCAGCTCTGGATAAAAAGACGGTTTTGTGGCGTAGACAGGGTCTAACGAGAAGTCTTCCTTGCAACTGTTTACATATCAGATTTATGTCATGCATGCATTTCAAACGCGCGCCATGGGGGTTTTACGATTGTCCAGTCGATAGCGAACCAAATATCGGGTTGCTCATTAGAGCCAAACCTTCTGTGCCACACTCTTGCTTGCAAGTGCAAAGGATAAATAAAGCGTAGCCCTGTCAGTACTCCACACACTTCACGCCAGGCACAGGATTCATGCTGCTTTTACCCATGTGCATCAATTACAGCGTGACAGCGGTTGTGCGTAGTTCCAATAAGCTCTACAGCTTAACCTTACTCCTCGTCAAGTACAATATGCTATTTCACACCGTGTTACTTCCCAGGAGAATAAATCAGGCAGACATCCTTTACTTGGTCCTGCAGAGCGCAAGCAACTTATTGAATGGGTATGTGCCTCTGCAAAGAATTGCCGTATGCCATCCTGTTTTAATAGAAGCACATAAATAAGCCTAGTTGGCTTGGGCTTTAGAGCATGTAAATTGGACTTGAGAGTAGTGGATGTGAATTTTTTGGACCGTAAACCCAAGGAAATACAGGAAGGTTAAAATAATGCGATGAGTAGGAGAAGTGCTCCATCCTGACTGCCTGGAGCCCAAAATTCGCAAGAAAATAGGCTGAATATTCTGGGAACCTGGCCTTTTTTGGGAGAAGGACTGAGGGACGATTACTATTGAGTCGTATTGTCAATATATTGTCCTAGATATTGCGTAATATACTTTACGTTGGAGGTTCACCTTGATGCAGGATAATGCTTTTGAGCACTTAGCAAAGGTTACCTTAGAGGAGAGGCTTATTTTCTAGCCTGTAAACTCTTCTGACTTGAATCCTATTGAGATAGTTTGGGATTGGATTAAGGATTACGCTTAAGAGGAGTATCCAAAGGCCCATAGGTCTTACCTACGGCTTAGGGATGGTGTAGTTGAAGCTTGTAATTCAATTATGGATGAAGGCATGAGTAATCGAGCGATGATTGAAAGTATAGCAGAAAATCTCTAAAAGCAGCATCTAGGAATCCTTATATAATTGGTGGATAAGCCCTATGCGCACAGAGCTTACTAGAAACACCCCGCGACGGCTTTACGGATTTATTTACCTACCAAGTATTTAATTCCCCCTGCTGCACTAGCTTCATGACTTTTGTAGCACGAGCTTATGGGAGGCGGGGGGCTCAAGGGAGTCACAGCCTACCTAAAGATACCTATTCCTGGACCCTCCCCAGATCATTCTGAGTCAGTTATTAGGATCAAGTTTGCTATATAATCTGGGTTGGCACCCTGAATCCTTCCTTTCTCTCACAGTTCTCAAAAAAGTATTTTGAAGAACAATAATTCTCCGATTTTAGATCACTCACATCAGAAATCATGATTGAACAACTCGCCCTTCGTGTCCTTCAGGTATGTCAATACTCTCAGCCTTCTATCTCAGTATCTAACGTTTTTCTTAGATCCTTTTCTCAATTGTCGTCTTGGCACTGTCTATAGTCCTGATCAAGGATTATGGACCAGGTCACTCTTGGTCTCTGACAAACTATGGCGCCTTCTGTGGTGCCGGTGGACTTATCTTTGCATTGATTGGCGTTGCTTCACTCTTTGTGAACTCCCTCGGGGGCATTATCGTTCTCATTACCGATGCCATTGCTTCGTTCTTTCTCGCCGCTGGTGGTATTGTAAGTAAATCTTTTACTCAGGACTTTGTCTATGGCTATGCTAATGCGAACCCTCAGGCATACGCAGCGACCATCAAAGTCGGCAATTGCAATGATCTCTTTAACTACGTGAACAACCACGACAACCCCTTTGGAATGAGCCCAGACAAAAACTTTAACGTGGGCGACAATGCGGGCAAATATCAGGCTGCAGTCGAGAATGATGCCATTGGACGATGTCGAGAAACTCAAGCAAGCACCGCCTTCATCTGGTTCGCATTCGGCGCCTTTCTAGGGTCATTGATCTTCCACTTCCTCGGCAGCAAGAAACGCGGTACTATCGGAAGCTATGCATGAAGCAGGATGGGAAAGGAAGATAAGTAAGAATAATACGAGTAACGACGAAAGATGGACGGCATTCTTCAGGATCTAGGCGTTCTGGGACAAGCGATGGAACGAGGAGGGTAACGACTATGCAAGTTGACAAGGAAGCATTTGGTAGATCACAATCACTATACCCATTTCAGTTGGAATTTTATATTCACATTCTCTTTTGCTTCTTCGCTTTCATCGGCAGGTGATATTTCAAAGAGGCGTAGGTTTGAACAGCCAGTCAGACTCTTCTGGAGTCAGACTTCTCAGCACTAGCATTCATCTACCCTACCGTTATTTCAAGGTACTATCTCAATATGATTTGTCGACTCTAAAAGTCCCCGCAATCTGGCATTCGCAAACGGCGCGCACATAATTTCTTTTTTTTTTTAAAAAAAAGGTTTACTCCTCCCTTCTCCCCAAACTATATACCACCTTTAAACACCGCCCCCATCCCCCCCTTAAAATGCTAACCTCAACCCCAACCCCCAACCCCCCAATAACCATACTCAGTTCGGTTCCGGCATCGGCGGGCTCGTCCTCGCACATTCCCAAAACTTCAGCAACCATCGCAGGAATCAACTTACAACCCTCCACCGTGCTCGTCCTTCGAAACCTCGGTCTCCATCCTACCCTCAAATCCCCAAGGATAAAAAAAACAGCTGGATTAAGGTGTTTTCATAAATACGATCGCTCACCAAGTGATGGCTGAAGCGAGGGGCGAGAGATGCGAGTTATAAGGTCCCGCATATTTCGATTCATAGGGGTATGTTGCATGGGTTACTTTTAGATGCTATGAGAGAGAGAGATTAGGGGATGTGGTGTTTACAGATCTCGCATTTATTTCATTTACGAAAAGAGTAGCAGTGTTAAACATAAATGGCAGTGTCGGGACTTATCGACACTTGACCATTATTTTCCGAATCGGGAATTTTAAGTCAACTTGCCAGACGTCTTCTCTCAGCAGGCTTGCTTGACGACATGTTACCGTCGTTAGATGATTCTTTATTATGACGGTTCGGCCTCTTAGAGATGGTGGTTTATAAGTCGATTGCAATAAGATTGTTTCGATCTCACTAAATGCCTTTTACATTCACTTTTCGCAATTTTGAGGCTCACTATTGTAGCGACAAAGAGCAGAGCCTATGTTCTCCGTAACCGAGTACTATTGATTTTGAGACTTCTTCTGCACGCTTTAAGAGGGATAGGATGGATGGACATATCGTTATAGACTAAATAGTTGCTGCAGCTATTATTGTTTTCATTCAAGGCTGAAATCCTTGTAACTTCTAGTTCATGAGGCAAACATAACGCGTGGCTGAACTTGGATGAGCAAGTCATTAAGAATCTCATAAATATTGGTGAAAGTCCTTGAATTAAATCTGTCTTTGTTTGAGCTCCAGCCAGCATCCATTCCTTGAGCAATTGGCTTCTTTGCTGCACAATCTGATTATACAACCCTCAACTTCTTAACCTTAGGCTCTTCGATCAAAGAGATAGAAATGAATGGTTGTGTCAGTTCCAGATTGCAGAAGCGTGTAGGACTGGAGATCTTCTGCTGCCGTTCTCCTTTTGGAGCATGGCTTTCAAGTCCTGTAATCCCCATTGATTGTGACATACTCATGACTCGTCTTGTTAGTTTTTTGTCCAAATGTTGCTGATAATTCGAATCTTACCTAAAGTCACAAGTCCAGTAGACTGCCTCTTCCTTCCCACCTCCAAGTTTGACCAGAATTTCTAAGTCTTCATGCTCTAATATCTCAGCCGCACGTAGTTCATCGACTGCTTCAGGCTCACCATTGACCAACAACTTAAGTTCCGGAGAACCATCAGACGGAATAAAAGAGACACTCGTCTTCTCTGGCACTATTTCAGGAACATCATTGATTGGCATCCCAGGCTCGGAAATTTGGGAGTATCCAGTAGCACAAAGGATCCGGCCCCAATTTGCATCTTTACCGTATAGTGCTGTTTTAACAAGTGGAGATTTTGCAATGGTACTAGCAATCTTTCGTGCTCCGATTTCCGATGGTGACTCGGTTACTCGAATAGTAACAAATTTTGTTGCTCCCTCGCCATCACGGACTACGAGTTTAGCAAGATCAATAGCGAATTCTGTTAGTGTTTTTTGAAAAGCAGTGTAGTCTTTTGATGATTCCGATTCAACGGCTTTTCCACCCGCGCCACCGTTTGCCAAGATGACAACTGTGTCATTAGTAGATGTGTCTCCATCTATAGAAATACTGTTGAATGACTTATTGACAGCTGTTGTGAGTAGAGATGGAAGAAGAGCTGGCACAATTGGAGCGTCTGTTGCTATCATTCCAAGGAGAGTTGCCATATTTGGGTGAATCATTCCTGCCCCCTTGGTCATGCCTGCTATTCTGTATTCAACGGAAGGAGAAGATGGTAGGGAGAAGGTTCGAGAAATGAGCTTGGGAAATGTGTCGGTGGTGCAGATTGCTCGAGCTGTAGCTAACCAATGGTCGTGGGATGTCCCCAGTGCATCATAAGCCGATGGTATTTTGTGGAGGATTTTCTGGATTGGTAACCTGAACAGGTATCAGTTAAAGTTATATTTATAATTCATAGGAAACTCCTACCTTTGACCAATAACACCAGTACTCATTACTATGGTACTTCCACCCTTGCCATCGGTAGGCTGATCGAAACATCTATCAGCCTCAGCACCCATCTTCTCAGCATCCTCCATACCTCCCTTCCCAGTCACAGCATTGGCACATCCAGAATTGACAATCACAGAGCGAATTCCCTCATTGTTCCTCCTCTGCAGCATTTTCCTGCTTACAGTCACTGGAGCTGCTTGAAACTTGTTCTTCGTAAATACTGCTGCTGCAGCGCATGGTGTTTCTGAGGCAAGAAATGCCAAATCTGGACTGCTTTTGTTTGTGGGCTTCACACCAACATGAGTTCCAGAGACAAGGAATCCTTTTGGATATGTGCCACTCGTGGGTATATATTTCAGTTTTGCGGCAGGAAATGTACCATCAAGAGGAGCAGAGTAGTGGCGGATTAACTTTGCAGAAGCTTGCAAGGCCGTGGGTCTGACAATGCGGATGAAGGTTGATGCTGATGTTTGATATTTTCTGAAAGCCATTGTAAAAGCAATTGAGTCGAGAAATTTACATGAAAGTGACCTGAAGATAGCGAGAACACAAGTGAAATATGATATCTTTTATAATTGTTTGTGACTCAATATAAGAGGCATTTTGCAATTATATTTGACTCTAAAGAAAATCTTTATCGGCCCGACAAGCGAGGCCGTTATCTCAGCCTTGCCAGAAGCCTCACGTTTCTCAATTCTCCTCTTCTTTACATACATTTGTCTGCAAATAATCCTACAATTCATTCACTTATATAATGTCTCCCCTAAGCGCATAAAGATATCGCAGCCTTGGCTGCGCATATCTCAGTCTCTTCGATCCAGACGCCGAATTACCCGCAAGAATTCCAACTTAACAAATATAAAACCTGAAGAGCTACCAGCAAACAATTGTAAGTATGCCACCGCCGAAAAGCCCATGGAAAAAGCCAAAACAGAAAAAGCAAGCAAACTCTGCCTCGGGGTTTCCCGAACTGAAGCCCAATGAAACACCCTCTAAATCTATCTATGAGGAGATCCAAGAAGATGAGCTCATTGCGTTGGCCGCCATTTATGGCGAAGATTTCCATAGAATTGAAACCAGTCCTTTGGCTTGGAAGGTATGCCTATGTTGGGGTAGATCTATGTGAACCCTAGCTAATAGTTTTCCAGAAAACCGAACCTACTTTCGATATACACATCAAAACGACGGATCCGGATACAACAATTACCCTAGGCGTAATCTTGACTGCAACCTACCCCAGAACAGTTCCGTTGTTGTCTTTAAAAAATGGGGAAAATCTAAGTGAAGGCACAAAATTCAAGATCCAAAAGATTGTTGAGACAAAGCCCCGAGAATTGGTTAAGGAAGAGCAGGCTATGATAATGGAAATTGTCAGCTCGATCAGCGAAATTCTAGAAGAAGCAGCTGATTCTAAAGCTGCAGGATTAGAATTGCCAAGTTTGGAAGAGGAGCGTGCCGCTCACGAAGCTACAGCAGCAAGGTTAGCAGAGGATGAGAAACACAAAGAGCAAGAGCGGAAGCAAATGGAGGATGAAAATGAGGCAAAAATGTTAGAAAAAATGGTGCAAGACCAGTTGGATCGCCAGAAGGCGAAAGCCATAGAGACTAAACGAAAAAATGCACCTCCTCCAGTCATCATTCCGACCTCGGACAATCAAAGATTATCCAACGACTCCCCAGACATGATAGCATTCGACCGCCCAATTCATACAGCGGACGGTGAAACGAACCCCCTTGTATTTCAAGCCGTTACCAATATGCTTCGACTTCGTCAAGGTCCAGTATCTACATGCTTCACTGTAAGGCCACTTGTTAAGGGACAACCTATAGTGCTTGTGTTAAAGCAGACGCAAGTCAAAGACCGGAATCAGTTCAAGCATTTACAATCATTGGAGCATGAACTGGAAAAGCTCAAGGGAGTTCATCACCAGAATATCCTCCTCTTCCTCGATTTCAAAATCATTAAAGCAGTGGATGATATATGGACTGTAAGCATTTTGACGGAATATGCTGAAAAGGGTTCGCTGGAGGAATTTTTAGATATTGTTGGAAGTCTTGCTGTGAACAAGTTTCGTTCGTGGACCATAGAACTGCTTGATGCATTGCGGTTCCTTCATGAAGAGCATGGAATAATTCACGAGGATATACATCCAGGTAATGTCCTTCTTGTTCGAGAATCGAACGGACAGGTGAGACCTAAACTTGCAGACGCAGGCTATCAAAGGCACCTGCATAACATCAGTGGCAAGAAACACCAGTCCAATGCCATAGTCAATATTGCAAAGTCTGCTTATTGGTGGCCCCCGGAGGTAGCAGCTGCTACTCTAGACCACCCTCACAATACTCAAAAGACAGATGTTTGGGATTTTGGGATTCTATTTTTGCAAATGGCTTTTGGTCTGAATGTCATTCAGCGATTTTCATCGCCAAAGTCATTAACAGAGTCACTGGCCTTATCCGATGCTCTGCATGAATTTTTGCTTAAGCTATTCAATCCAGATCCCAAGAAAAGACCACGCGCCTTCCAGCTTGGTTCTTCTTCATTCCTGGTAACTGACGCTCCCATAATGGATGAATATTCATCGGGTGCAGCGCCAGGGCTTGGTTCGATTACTTCTTTGACACCTATCACCCCGCGTCGCCTGAGGCGTGATTCATCGTATATCTCTTCTAGCGAACCATTCTCGAGGTATGCAACGGATTTTGTAGAAGAAGCTCGCTTGGGCAAAGGTGGCTTTGGCGAAGTCGTAAAGGCAAGGCAGAAGCTGGATGGCCAAATTTATGCTGTTAAGAAGATAACACAAAAGTCCTCAGCACAATTAGAAGAGGTTTTGAAAGAAGCTCGACTACTATCCCAACTCAATCACCCATCAGTTGTTCGTAAGTACTTGCTATCCCCTCTTTTCGATACCATGTTACCCAATGAAAGCTTGGACAGAAATCCCAAGTGGGACGAGGAGTGTACGGATTAGTCCGGTGATTCGAGCATAGTCCGAAGGCAGCATCCCTTGTTCTCTCTAAAACAACGAGGTACTAGAAATACTTTCCTGACAACGTAATATAGGATACTATGGAGTTTGGATCGAAGAAGTCCCTGATTACTCTGAAGCAGATGACGAAGTTACCATGACTGAGGACTCTGTTAGCAACGTATCTCCAGGAAGTGGCCCAAACATCGAATTTGGAAATAGCACAGGGGGCCTTGATTTTATGTCAACGAGTGGTTATCAAGTTGAATTCGGTTACGATGATGCTTCTGATTCCGAAGGGGACGACCAGGATGACGACGACGAGTCTACTAGCCCAGATAATGATGCCGTGGATCAAGAGCTAGGTTTAATGCGAACTAAGTCCAGTCCACACCCTCAACGACCTTTCAAGACTATTCTGTATATCTCTATGGAGTACTGTGAAAAGCGAACTCTTCGTGATCTGATCAAGCGAGGCCTCTACAAGGACAATGATGAGATTTGGCGTTTATTCCGCCAGATACTAGAAGGACTCGCACACATTCATGGTCTCAACTTCGTCCATCGAGATTTGAAGCCCGAGAACATTTTCATTGACGGTTCATCGAATGTGAAGATAGGAGATCTAGGACTTGCTACGAGTGGGCAATACTCTGTGACAGATAAATCTTCAACTGCTATGAATACTAGCGGGGATATGACTAGGAGTATTGGTACATTTAGCTACATTGCTCCTGAGATACGCTCTTCTGTATCCGGTGGTCTATACAATAGCAAAGTCGATATGTATTCTCTAGGTATCATACTCGCCGAGATGTGTTATCATGCAGTTGTGGGTATGGAACGAGCTCAAGTCATCGATGGGCTAAGAAAGAAAGAGCCTGTCCTTCCAGCGGATTTTGACAAAGCCGGGAGAGCGATGCAGGTGGATATCATTTTATCTTTACTGAACCACAATCCCAAAGAGCGACCTTCAAGCTCCGAACTACTGGCTAGCCGCAAACTTCCAGTGCAAATGGAGAGCGAGACTATTCGTCAAACTTTGGCCGGCTTGTCGGATTCCAAGTCTCCTTACTATCACAAGATGATGAATGCTCTCTTTTTGCAGCCAAGTAAGCAAGCAAAGGATTTCGCATGGGACATAGACGCATTGGTGCCTAGCTCGAATGAATTGCTATTGCAAGGTATTTTAAGGCAGAAACTCACCTCGATATTTCGCCATCATGGTGCAGTGGAAACCCCTAGAGCAGCTCTCTTCCCTCGCTCTAGCCACTACGGACCCAATGCCGTTCAGTTGTTAGACTCTACTGGAACGTTGTTGCAACTGCCATATGATCTCACCACGCCACATGCCCGAGCTATTGCAAAGCATGAGCCGGCAGTTTTACGCTCTTTTGCTTTTGGAACTGTATTCCGAGACAAGCATAATGGCGCTTCACCACAAACCGTTGGCGAAGTGGATTTCGATATCGTGTCTTCTGACAGTCTAGACCTAGCTCTCAAGGAGGCAGAAGTAATCAAAGTACTAGACGAAATTGTTACATGCGTTCCCACTTTGTCAGCAGGAAAATTTTGTTTCGAGCTCAACCATTCCGATCTCCTTGCTCTGATCTTCGATTTCTGCAGGATTGAACCTAGCATCCGTGAGACTGTCTCTGAGACTCTCAGTAAACTCAATGTTGGAAAATGGGATTGGCAAAAGATCAAAGCCGAACTCAGGTTACCTCTTGTTGGAGTATCCGCAATGAGTATTGAGGATTTACAGCGCTTCGATTTTAGGGATACACCTACCAAGGCATTTCACAAGTTGAAGACGATCTTTGACGGCACGGAGATGTTCCAGAAAGCTTCGTCTTCGATCGCTCATTTACAGGATGTCGTGGAATATACCAAACGTTTTGACGTTAGCAGCAAAATCTATGTCAATCCTCTGGGAAGTTTGAATGAGAGGTTCTACAAAGGGGGCGTATTATTCTCTTGCCTTCATGTTAGAAAATTAAGAGAGGTCTTCGCTGCTGGTGGCCGCTATGATTCGTTGGTACGAGAACATCGACACAAAACGAGTAGTCATGCCGAGGAAAGGCATGCCGTTGGCTTCAATTTGGCGTGGGAAAAGATGGCCCGACTCCCAAAAACAAGTGGGAAGGGATTTCTCAAGAAACTAGATGAAGACTTTCATGGTATTTGGAATACAAAGAGAGTGAGTAGCTAAAATCCTGTTATCATACCTAGCTAATAGGTTATCAGTGTGATGTCCTCGTCGCAAGTTTCGACGCAGCAATCCTACGCACCACCGGTGTTGAAATCATCCAACACCTCTGGTCTAATGAAATTAGCGCTGAACTAGCGCAAGATGCCCGCTCCCCGGAAGACCTCCTCGCCAAATACCGCGAAGATCAACATTCCTGGATCGTCATCATCAAACAAGATTCTATCGTCAAAGTCAAAACTATGAACCGCAAAGATGTCTCTGATGCCGACGTGCCCTCTTCCCAGTTAGCTCCTTGGCTGCGGGGAGAAATCCGGGAAAGAGATCAGAGAGAAGGAACGTATCATCGTGCGAGACTCACTCGTCATCCTTCTCATCAACCCGAGAGCGGAAATAATATTTCTTCGGAACACGAACAAGAAGTGCATGTCCTCATTGCAGGTACCAAAAGTAAGAAATCGAATAGGAGGAATATCGTTGAACAAGCACAATCCAGAGCTAAAGATCTAGTTCAGAGCTTTCTGGACGGACCGATAGCAGCGGTGGAAACAGCGGATAATGTCCTGGAGAAGATTAGGGAGACGAGATTGAGTGATCCTGAGAGCTGGAGGAGGCTCATGCAGAGTGTGGGGACGGGAGAAAGGAGGTATATTAGTGAGATTCATGAGTTGATGGGGGAGTTGAGGGCGAAGAATGAGGGGGTCACGAGGAATGCGTTTGTGTATAATTTTAGGACGGGGTTGTGTGTTTATTATGATCTTGGGGCTTGAGGGGGAAGATCATGGTGATGGAGAGGAGGGGGGGGGTATGGCTGGGTAGATATGGGGGGAGGGGATGTGAATTGGGGAATTGTGCTAGGTGGTTAGATGGATAGATACCCGTGAGATTTCAGACATGGTGTTGAAGGTCAGGAGGCAAATTAGAAGATTGCAAATGGGATAGCAAATGGATGTCATATGGATGAAAGCACACTGAGAGTATCTGCTCCGTCTATCAATTGAAATGATCAAACTTGGCTGTAACCTTTACTTCCTCAAATTCACGTGCACTCTCGGATGTCACTGTTCCCGCGACGAATGATGGTACAAATCCACCTGTATCAGAGCGCTTCGTTTCAAAGGGAAGGAACGGGACGCTAGCCTGATTGAGCCATCAAAGCTCGCTTAACCTTAGCGCCCGCCGTTCCCTCACTTTCTCAAAATAACAACAAATTCTCCATCCATCTCCATCTCCATCTCCATCCGCATCCCACATCCGCGTCCACGCGCGTACGCCGAAGAATCATCACAAACTCGTACGAACTCCACAATATGGGCAGACCACGTCGACGACTGCCGTAAGTCTCTTGTTGTATGTATTCAATGTGCTTTGTCATAATTGAGGCGCAGATCCAGCTCTGGAAAATGTCGCAATGTGGTTGGTCGGTCTCCCTGTTTAGAGCGGATTTGTCTTGTCTTTTGGTTTCAGAGGCCGCGTCACTGCCCTCAGTGGGGATCCTTGACACTGCCTCGACTTCGCAGCCAACTTGTCTATTCCCTCGCACTCTCAAGTCCCCCTCCCTCTACCAATGAATCTAGTCGAGGTCTTAAGTGCCAAGACATACATACAAAGACCCCCCGTCGTCCGCATCAAAAATAATAATGCTGAACTGGAAATATTGTTGTGTTCTGTTCTGTTCTAAGTCACTCTCCGTACAACGATTACTCTACTCTACCTCCTGTTTATATCTACCTATTACCTCCTCAACTCGATCCTCTCAATCATTATCCAATTTATTTAATTCGATCTTATCCTGCACATAATTCCTTCGTGCCTTTCTATTATTCGATCTGCATTTTCCCATTTCTGGTAGCCAGCCTCTTTTCTCGGGTCTGCACCCCTCTCGCCGCTCGATAGTCATCTACAGCCTTGCAGCACAACAGGGCAGTACAAACAGGCCTTGCTTCAGACCCAAAGCAATATTTCACAGCGCCTACTCGATAATTGCGTACATAAATCTCACCTCAGCCACTGTTGTTACATCCAACATACTTTTTTGCTTCCGACGTCATCCGCATCATCCAACCCAGCCTCGATTACTTGCCGATTTCCATGGGAAACCCGGAATTGTCCTAGAACCCATTAGTGTATCCATTATCCACGTCATCTAGTTCGTCAAATTCAGATATATACAATTGCCAATTTCCTCGGGGAAGGATTTGGTATTTGTATCCGGGCCTCGGGAAGGATTCTTTTGTAGGAAGTCACGTACTATATATACCAACTATGAAGGCGTCGATACTATTAGCCTTTGGAGCGGGCTTGTTCTCGACATGTACAGAAGCAATCCAATTACAGAAGAGGACCGATGGGCCACCAAAAGTTGTGGGATTTCCAACACAAAGAAAAACAATCACAAATCCTTTGATAAGGGATCGAAATCGGATACGGCGTAGAACTTCGACTGTGCAGACTACTCTGGACAATGAGGTGAGTGGTCAGAGACTGGTCGAATTGCACAATACTAATGTATAGGAGGAAACATTATATTTTGCCAATGGATCTCTCGGTACCCCAGCTCAATCTTTAAGGTTACACCTCGATACTGGTAGCAGTGACTTGTGGGTGAACACAGCAAGTTCAGCATTATGTTCAACGAAAAGCAAACCTTGTGCATTCGCTGGTACGTATTCAGCAAACGATTCGTCGACTTATAGTTTCGTGGCCTCAGACTTCAATATTTCCTACGTGGATGGTTCAGGAGCTGCTGGAGACTATGTTATGGACACTTTCACTATCGGGTCAACAACATTGGCGAAACTCCAATTCGGAATCGGTTATACCAGCTCCTCAAGCGAAGGTATTTTAGGAATAGGGTACCAAATCAATGAGGTGCAAGTTGGACGAGCAGGGAAAGCAGCCTACAATAACCTACCAGCGCAAATGGTAGCCGACAACTTGATTCAATCAAATGCCTACTCACTCTGGCTTAACGACCTCGATGCCAGCACAGGAAGCATTCTCTTTGGTGGCGTCGACACCGAACAATACACGGGCTCCCTAGAGACCCTCCCTGTCCAAAAGGAATCCGGCTTCTTCGCCGAATTCCTCGTCACGCTCACAGGCGTGACTCTCGGCTCTACCACTATCGCATCTAACCAAGCTGTCGCTGTTCTTCTAGACTCCGGTTCCTCCTTGACATACCTCCCAGACACCATGACAGCAGCCATCTACGAAGAAGTCTCCGCGCAATATGATTCCTCCGAAGGTGCCGCTTATGTTCCCTGCTCTCTCGCATCCAATACCACCACCCTCGATTTCACCTTCACCGCCCCCACAATTTCAGTCTCTATGTCCGAGCTCGTCATCGCCGTCGCTGCTTCTAACGGCAAAGCACTAACCTTCACTGACGGTACTGCAGCATGTCTCTTCGGCATCGCTCCCGCCGGGGATTCCACCGCTGTCTTAGGAGACACATTCATTCGATCCGCCTACATTGTGTACGATCTCGCCAACAATGAAATTTCCATCGCGCAGACCAAATTCAATACAACAGCAACGAATGTAGTAGAGATTACGACGGGGACCACCGCAGTCCCGGATGCGACATTGGTGGCTAATGCGGCGACGGCTAGTGCGGGCAGTGATGGGGGAACGTTAGCGGGGTCGGTCACGTTTGGCTCTTCGAGTAAGGCGGCTGCTTCTTTGCAGACCGCAGCGCCGTTGATGGGTGCTATGGCTGCGGGGGCGATGATTTATGCTGCTTTGTAAGAGCCATCTTGTTTTGTTTTTGTTTTTGTGTATGTACGTGGGGGGTTTTTTTTTGTTTTTCAAGCGGCACATTAGAGCGCTAGCTAGACTACGTTTTATTTCCTTTTTAGGGGGGAGAAGCGGGGGCATTGTATATATGCGCATTGGCTGGACTAGACTGGGAGAGGATGAGATAAGATGAGCTTGATGATGAATGATATGGATACATATGAAAGAAAGAAAGAAAGAAAGAACATAATGGTACAGGAGACCTCGGAAAAGAAGCATTATCAACAGGAGTAGAGCGGGTATTTGGCATAGTATTTTTGGCGTCGGAGTTTTGTCTTGAGTATGTAGCCTAGGATGAGAATGGGAATGTAGGAAGGAAGGGAGAGAGGGGGAGGAAAGAGAGGGTGATATAAATTAGAAAAGACAGATTTGGGGTGTGGAATTTAAGTGGAAGTTCATGCTCAACGACGCTGCTCCAATTCTTCCAATGAGTGAGACTGAGAAGTGACTGATGGATTCCATGTAATAAATGTCTTCTAGAAACCTTCAGGTTTCGAGAGGGAAGTACGATGTAGCAATGCACAGACCTATGCTACCAGCTAGTAGGAGGGAGCAAACGAATGCATATTGAACGAGAAGACATCCAGAGCTTCAATACTACTTTAATGCGTCAAGCTTCAGTAAGCCGTAAACTATGCTACTCTAAGTAACCCTTATCACAGTAGTTATTGTCCGAAGGGGTTTTGTTTATTTGGTTACGCATGATCAAAGATCAGGTAAGTCCCTTCATCTAAACGAAATAGGAATCCTGAACTCAAAAATGGCCAACATCGTATACGGGCTGGTAGATTGCATCCTTCTTCCTTCCATCTCTAGTCCAATCAAAATAAGATGTGAGATCGAACGAAACTCAATAGCATTTCGTAACATCCCCCGCCGACGACTGAGTAATCATCAATAACGCAATGATGAAGCCGTAAATACCTATATATCAAGATGAATAAGTTAGCTTTCGGTTCTTTCTTTTCCCTTTTCTTTCCCTTCATTCTCATCATTTCTCCCCCACCTTTTCCCTTTTCTTCTCTTCTCTTCTCTCCTTTCCCCTTCTAGATCACAAAACACAAAAGAAAAGCCAAAAAAACTAACCCAAAACCTCAGCAAAAATCAAAATCAGCATCCAGCCCATATACAATCTCGGCTGCAGCGCCACACCCCTCACTCCAGAATCACCGATGATTCCGATGCTGAATCCTGCTGCTAGAGCTGAGATGCCTACTGACATTCCTGTTTTCTCTATTCTTGGTTTTTGGGTGGATATGGGGGGGGAGAATGTGGAGGTGAGAAGAAGAGGGGAGTTGAGAGGAGGAAGACGAACCAGCGCCCAAATAAAGGAAATTAGTAAATAAAGCCGATTTCTCCCTTAGAGAAGTCGAGATGAGAACCGATACGCAGAGACCGTAGATTGCGAGGACGGAGGAGAGGATGACTGGGATGAGATCTAGAGGATGGGTTCGCTGTTAGGCCCTTTTTTGGGGGGGGGCGAGAATCAGAAAAGGGGAGAGGGAAAGAGTGCGTTGCATACTTCGAATAACACCCTCGGGATGTAAAACCCCAACGGAAGAAATAGCGACGGAACATTTGGCCATTCCGTAGGCGGCACCGATGTTTGCAAAGATCATGGAGATGGAGCCGCCCATTGCTCCGAAGAAGGGCTGTTTTTTATTTGTCGGTTGGTTGGAATAGGAAGGAAGGGGGAGGGTGAGAGGGAGAGAGTAAAAAGGAGAGGAAGAGAAGCTATTGATGAAGAAGGAAACAAGAGAAATGAGGAAATGGAAAAGAGCAGAAATTTAGACAAAGCGATTGTAAAAGGAAGCGGAAGGGGAGCGTACAGCGTAGATGGGACTGAAGAAGATATAGTTAGCAACTTGCAATTCACAAGATAGCAATAAAAATAGGATGGGAAAGTGGTTCAAAGAAGGGAAAACTCACCATCTAGGATCCATTATGAGCGATTTTGCTTGATATATAGGGTAATACAAGAGATGCGCAATACGTATAAGCTAGACGAGTCTTTGCTATATAGAAGATGTGAAAAGCCGACAGTGGAAAATACAAAAACAAATATAAAAAATTAGAACAAGAATAGAAAAGCAAGTCAAACATTATTCATGTCAGCAGACAGAGTCGGAAGATGGAAGCCTAAAATCACGTAAAGCATAGAGACCAATGAAAATCTACTGAGACTGGGATCTTGTAGAATTAACTCGGGAACTATGAAAATCTAAGGCACTTGCAGATTTAGGCGTCTGTGTTTTCTGAGTCGGGAGTTATGGATTCTGGATTTTGGGCCTCATAGAAACGATAACAAAACAGCGGTACGAATATGTGGATTTGGTTGAGGAACTACGCTACATGGTCTTATAAAGCCCATTCATTCCTATCATCCGAAGCTGTAATAAACGGCTCATCTATCCGCTTTATGGCAAAGTCACTGCAAAGGATACTATTTTCATAGTTAGCTCATTGTCTATCCAAAACCAGAAAGGGAACATACCAAGCGGAAGCAACTAAACCATCCAACTCCACAATCAAAGCATCCCTCTTAGCACCAGTGACCATACCCTTGCTAATCATCATTTGAACTTCTCTAATCCTCTTCGCTCTTCCTACTCCCACTTGATCCATTACTCTCTTTCCCAGACAATCGCTATGAAATGCGTGTTGACATGGAAAGACAAAAAATTGTCTGCTTAGAAGAGGCAGTGTACATATGTAACATTTCTCCCCTGGCTCGACAATTGCATAGCGGTGATCTAGCGCTGCGATGTCAATTTTGATATTTGTTGCTGTTTGAGAAGATTCGTCCATCTCTTTTTTTAAAGCATCAATATTACGACTGTAATCCTCGAGAGCGGCGCAAATTTCCTCTTTGAAGTCATCAATGACAACGAAATCAGGAAAGAAAGGAATAAGGTCTTCTATCTTGAGAAGATCGCACCGTTTGAGGAATTCTATGGCGGTTTTGATGCCATTAGATTGAGAGATGACTTTCTTGGCAACTGCAAGCCATAATTTCTTTCGTAGGGGTGCGTTGGAGATAGGACGATCAGCAATAAGAGATGCGAGGTCTATTTCGTTATGATCGAGGGCAAGCTCGACGGCTTGGAGGTATTGACCCATTGTGCTGTAAATATGTACGCATGATTGAACACGAGAATGTTGAATACAAAGGCGAAGGGCGAAATCCGAATCAAAGCTAGGCTCATCGCCTTGAGATTCGAGATAAGAAAGAAGAGCGGACTCATCCTTGGATGGGTGTGATGCATAGATGGAGATGAGTGTGTTGTGAACGGCAGCATCAGTCGAGTTCAGTTGATTGATCACATGGAGAAGATAGCGAACGGCTTGATTCTTTGAAATGGGTCCTTTGAAGGTCCGGTCATAATTTAGAAGAGCTGGAATAAGGTTTCGTGGTTTAAGGTCAGAGTGCCTCATCGAAATATCGACAAGGTCAGTTGCCACATGTGTTATGAGTCCACTGCTATATCGGTAGAATATCTCTGGCTCTGTTTGCCTTTTCAAAACGTTCAAAGCCTCAGTCCAACGCTCTCTCTGAATCCAATAAGACAGCACATAATTGTAGTCATTGACCGCACTAGCAAAAAAGAGAAGCTCCTCTTCTCTACCGTGACTGCTGATAATATCATAAGCGGTCTTGCGGTCAAGATCACCTTTGTACTTCGTCACAAATTCCTGAAACTCTGTTCGAATTGTATCGAGTTGATCTTTCGTTTGTTCTGGATTCAAAGTCTCAGATAATTCCGCCTTTGTGATAATAGTATCATCAAGAGAATTGAGCTTCGACATAAAAATCTCAACTAGCCAACTGGCAATCATAATCCGCTGCATGATAGAGGATTTCTTGTACGTCGTGATTTTCGTAAGGAGATACTTTCGTAAAGCATCCTGCTGATCGTTGTCGATGAATGTCAATGCAACTTGCTCAAATGGCTTGCTGCTCTTTCCATATACTCCTGCAGCTTCAAGATATGATCCTTTGCTGATGAGATAGTCACCGGATGCCGTAGCTACAGCATCCTTCTGTGCAGGACCCCTAGCATAACGTAATGCCGCATCGAAATGTTCAGTCTGCAACATGACCTTCCACACATCTCTGTCTTCATCGGTAACAACAATCTCGAAAATCTCTTGGGTAGTAAATAGCCAAAACGTGTTCTTCTCTTGGTCGGCATAAAGTCCCAGGGCTTGCTGGTTGGGCTCTAAAACGACCTGGTCAAATACAACACGATCATCAAGCCGGTTTACCGCAATGATGCGGCCTCCGACTAAATGCAAAACGTGCCACTGAGTCAAAGCAATAGAACTAATGGAATCCTGAACCGATTTCTTACGACCGGTTGAAATTTCGGCCGGCGGAAGCTGTGATCTAGGCAGCAGCTTTGCTTCTGCATAAAGCCTATTCCCGAGATCAGGTGTTGCCGGTGAGGTTAACAACCTTCCATAATAAACCCCTTGTGACGACAGCCAGGCAAAAGCCCGATCTGGATTAATGCTCTCTATTGATGCAGAGTCGGGCGGATCAGGGGACACCACAAGTGAGGATGCTGCTGTTGTAGAAACCCTCGAGATCTCGTGTACCGTAGGCTGCTCTGTCTCGAATAGTCTTGTAAAATTCGAAGCTCCTCCCTCATTTCCGATTTTGCCAATGTAATGTAAGAGCCTGCTATGCGTAGCAACCATGACCCTTCGCATATCCTTAACATCGGGTCTACCCACAACAAGATCAACCCACAATCCAGTAATCGGACCATCTGGGAGCTTGATGAGCGTTTTCAGATACTTGTCCTCCTTCCTGTAAAATTCCGTCGAAGTTTCAATATGCCCCTCATATATGTTTCCATCTGAAGCCCCAATGAGGATCTCCCGTGTAGAAGCGGTTGGCAAGGAAGGGTTCCATGCAATCGACTCAATCGAAACACCCTTCAGTCGAGACAATGGTCTGGGTTGCCGCGATTGCGTATGGAGATAGTAGTTTTCGCCCGTTGCAGTACATATGATTAGATGTGAAGCAGTCGGATCCAGGAACATGCGCCGTATGACACCGACTTCTGAGGTTTTCTTAGGCAGGTCGATATCTGGGAATGGTTAGCCGTTGACGTGGCATCTGCCAGAATTTGGTACCATCAATATCTGCAGGATTGTCCAAGTCAATTCTGAGTATCCTGCCATTAGAAAGGGCAAGGACTAAGACGTTGTTTGCGACTTGTGCAGCAACGAAGTCTGAGGAGATTGAGAATTGGAGCTGGACCCGCTCGACATTGAATATTGGAAGAGAGCTCTCATTCAGATCCTGCAGGTTTCTTGCGGCGACATAGCCGCTTGACGGTGAGAGTGCCATCCGTTAGATGGGCTAGATCATGGTGTTGAACTCGAGGCTGTGAAGAAGCTCGAGGCTCCATAGCTTGTCCGGTGGCCGAGAGAACGTGTCCATGCAGAAGCGTGATGTCTCTTTTGGGTTTGGATAGGACTCACTCCTGGTGTCAATATGTCTCGGGTAAGGTTTCGTTCATGTTGTTGTTCTGCATCAGGGGAGCAAAGTAGATTCCCCATCAGACATTTCCGAAGCCGACTTGATTTGTATTCAACAAGGCACCAGATTTCCATATTTCTCCTACGTGCTTTTGTCTAAGGAGGCCCTTTTGCTTCGTTGAGCCGCAGTGCGTCTATTCTTCAACTCTAGCTTTGCTGCTTGCACCTCGCGGCCCAAAACCTGGGGTAATCCTAGTTTAGATCGATCTTCAAGATTCGTTCGTCTTTGTTTCACTCTTTGACCTCTCGATTGCTTGTGCACCACAAACAGAACTCACCGCTTCAATAAAGAAGAGCCCGCTTCAAGTGAAAACAAATCACAACCTTGCTCACAGGCGGCGATATCGGATGGTTTCATGACATTAATCTCGTGGTAAGACCAGCGCATCTTGGTAACGGGATACCTGTTCTATATTTGGACGTTCCAAAAGGGATCTTCAAATTTATCACAGGCTGATGTTCCTCACGAGGACCAGGAGATAGCAGTACCGGGTAATGATAGCATTGTAAAGGGGAAAATACATGCTTGGATCAAATCTGCATAGGGAGATTACTCAGATGGTGGAAGCGTCTACGATAGGCAAATCCTCATGTAAGTAAAGTGCTGATCATACTGGCCTATACCAATCTTCGGTTATGCAGAGAGCGCTCAGGGGCTTTGGCTTGGGTTATACCAGAGCGTGCAAAGATTACAAAGATTCGAAAGATTCGGATATCCGGAGGATTTCGACTTGCATCCTTCGGGCATTCTTTGTGCGTCCAAAGTTATCAGATTTGGCCTCTTCGGCGAATTGTGGAGTTACGGTTCTGGCGATTGGGGATGGTGATGGGTTATCAAAGGCTGTTTCAGCTATTTTATCGCGTCGGCGTCCTTGGGATTGGGATTGGCTGCACAAACATCAAACAAACTGCGCTCTGGACGGCCGGATCTTCAACAAGGGGCTTGCCAATTACATATGTCGTGAACTGCTGCCCGCCACGGAAGATCTCACTTCAGCCCTGAAGGAACACAAAACCGAAATAGAATCGAATCGCATGGCATTTCTGTCTCGCGATGATACCTGCATTGTGCGGAAGGGTGAAGTCGAATCGTCATACTTGTTTGGCGAATCATAGATCCGGAATGAAATACAAAAGATGAAAGGTTTCTTTGTCCTCTCTGCTCTGCATCTCTGCAAACCGACAAAGGATTGATTCGCCCCCTGCAAGATCCGCTTAGACGTTTCGCATCTTGCTGCTGCCACCGACCTCAAGAGCTGACCCATCACCCATTTAGTCCTGCTGCTGAAAACAACAACAACAACAGCCAGCCAGTTGCCCAAAGATAATAATAATAATGCTCCTGCCAGAGCGTGCATCCCAATATCAACAACTCGCTCCTCACCTTTGCCCTTCGCCACAATAGATAACCTCATCCTGATCCCTCGCCTCGTATTTTGCGTCTTCAGTTGTCGACTGGGATTGTCGTCGGTACCGGACCGTGCTCTGCAGCTCTTCCTCCCTCAGATCCACCCACCCGAAACAAGTCTATATCTTGTAGCCGCGTTGTGTTGTCTCAAAGGGGTCGTCTTCATCGTACGAATTTCGCTCGCGTCGATCATTCGAAGTCCACTGCAGTCCACTTGACCGATCGCTGAAAAAGCATATCGGACGACAATCGATTTACCTTGGAGATCAAACACCCGTGCTCATAAACCAGACGCCAGCCTCCTCCTCCCCCCCCCCTTCACCTTCACCGTCCGACAAACATCTCACGGCAATACAAGTCTAATCTTTCAGTCAGCACCAATTCTCCTTTCACCAGACCTTATGTGTAAATAAGTTTATTTTATAAAAAATATGGCCATGTTAGCTTCGAAAGCCCCCTTTCCAGCATCGCTGGGCCCAACCCCTTCATCTCTTTCTTCTTCACAAACATCAACCACACAATCAAGTCGAAGACAACCAGCAATGATTACCTCGAATCAAACCTTTGCGAGCCCAACAGAGTCGGAATTTTCAGATGTCGAAGGCCCAGCGTCCGCGAAGAGATGGAACGAGGAGCAGGTGTGCAACTGGTTAAGGAGTGTCAACTGTGGTGACTACGAGAAGTTGTTCCGGAAGAATAATATCAATGGAGAGAATTTGTTAGAGATGGACAAAGCCGTGTTGCAGGAGATGGGTATCGAGAAGATTGGCGATCGTGTACGACTATTCTTGGGAATCAAGAAACTACGAACAAAGGCATATGCCAACCAGAAGAAAAGGAATCGGGTAAGTTGTCGCCTTTCCTTTCATGGGAAGGCACGAGTCTAACTGTGTGCAGGATTCATTCGCTGCGTTGGATGTCAACAACTATACCCTTACCCCTTCCTCTTCTGGATCACCTCGACCTCCTAATTCTGGTAATCGACCTGTACCTCCCTCTACGGCTGCGAACAAAAGATACTCGAGGCAATTCGATAATTTTACACCTGCCATAGCCATTCCCGAGAATGTTACCAAGGAATCCAGACCACATTCTCCCTTAACAGGTTCCGATGTTCGAGCCGGTAGACAACAAAGATTTGGCATGATGAGTCCTGCAGAAATGTCGAGACGTGAACAGGCACAAGGATTCTTCAACGGTCCAACGAGTGTGCCATCGAGCGCTGCAACAATATCTGGCAGACGGCCCATTACTCCTGGCGATCAAACATCAGCAGCACGTCTCCTCAGCGCCCACACGCGTGCCAATCCTAGTATTGACGGATCTTTGATGGCATCTTTGCCCACAAATCAGGATGTGATCAGAGTCATAGCCTCGAAGGGTGTGACTAAGGTTGTCAAGATTGCGGACTGCAATTCGTGCGATGATGTTATGCGATTGACTTTGAGGAAATTTGGGTTTCGGGAAGATCATGATAGGAATTACTGCTTCTGGGTTCTTGGAGGTGTTGATCCAGATCCTGCGCAATGTCGAAGGCTATATGAGACTGAGTTGTGGCGTATCATCAAAGACCAGAAAAGACCGGAACGGAATCGACTCATTCTACGAAAAATACATTTTGGAGCCCCTGCTGATGAAGAGCTACAGCGGGCAGCTAGTATTGCTATGGAGGAGGCTGCTACGAATCACAGTCGTGCTTTAGAAAGTCCTGACAACAAACGCAGTCAGTCGAAGGTTGTGAGAGTTCTGGGAGAAAGTTGGAATGATGTTCAATATCCATTGTCTCCAGCGTCATATGGATCCAATCTGTCTGCTTCTGAACGAGAAAGACAAGTGAATAAAACGGTTCAAGATCTTGAAAGACCACCTCCAGTCGAGCAACCCCGAGATACAGCAAGACCCAAACCAATGAAGAGGGGTATTCGTCATTTCTATGGACAAAGACCACCTAGCGAGTTGATCACATCGGATCTTACAACATACTTCCCTGATCATCCTCGGGAAGAGATAGATCGTACTGCGCGACTCTCTTTACGCAGGTCCACTCGCCTCAGCAAAGTCAATAGTCGCTTGAGTGTTGCCAGCAATCTGAGCTTCACTTCTAGTGTAGCAGATGCTCCGCCCATGCCCTCGATCGCCGATACTTGGTTGATGGGCGGACAACTGGCAAAGGTGCGACCCCTCGACCTATCGAGGAACACTCGATTCAGAGACTCGGTTGCGTCCTCGTTGCTCGAACGTGTGCAAGAGGAGTCACCTATCGAGCCAAACCGGAAATCATATGTCTCTTTCGATAGTGGATCCGATACTACTAATGTTAATGTCACCGATCCTGACGGAAACACCAGAGAAAGCTATTATGACTATGCAAGTACGACAGAAAATAGTGGTTCATTGAGGGAGATCAGTCAAGCCTTGAATGATGACGGAGAAGATGTAGATGAGGAATTAGAGAGCTTCTTGCAGGGTGATTCTTGGGATGACAGTAAGTGGATGAAAGGTGCGCTCATTGGTCAAGGCTCTTTCGGCAGCGTCTATCTGGCTCTCCACGCAGTGACTGGAGAGCTTCTGGCCGTGAAACAAGTCGAGACACCATCACCAGGAGCCGATAGCAAGAACGACGCCCGGAAGAAGAGCATGATTGATGCTCTTAAGCGTGAGATTAGCTTCTTGCGTGAACTTCAGCATCCTAATATTGTGCAATACCTTGGTGCAAGCTCCTCGGCTGATCATCTCAACATTTTCCTCGAATACGTGCCCGGTGGATCGGTCCAAACTATGCTCAATTCATACGGCGCTCTCAAAGAACCCTTAATTCGCAGCTTCGTTCGCCAGATCGTTACAGGGCTTGCTTATCTTCATGGCCGAGACATCATCCACAGAGACATCAAAGGAGCCAACATTCTCGTTGACAATAAAGGTGGCATCAAGATTTCGGATTTCGGTATTTCAAAGAAAATTGAAGCATCTAACCTACTCAACGGAGCTGGTAACAACAAGAACCGACCATCTTTACAAGGTTCCGTTTTCTGGATGGCACCCGAGGTCGTCAAGCAAACATCTTATACACGCAAAGCTGATATTTGGTCGCTTGGCTGCCTTGTCATTGAAATGATGACAGGCACACATCCTTTCCCGGACTGCTCCCAACTCCAAGCTATCTTCAAAATTGGCGGTGCAAAAATAAGCCCCACAATACCAGACGAAGCTAGCCCTGACGCCAGGACATTCCTCGCTTCAACATTTGAAGTTGACCAGCAAAAGCGTCCTAGCGCCGAGGAGCTTTCTGTTAGTCCCTTCTTGAACCCAATCACTTAGGCTTTCCCTGGTCAACACCTTCCACCTCTTCACACTAGATCAGGCACTGGATTGTCTCTCCTCTTCTATTCACCCTCTTTTCTTTCTTTCTTTTCTTTTGCTACGCTGGTGAATGAATAGCGTAGGGGTTGTTGGGATATTGCTTGTATAAAAATCCGGGTTTACCTCGATGTCGAAACGAAAAATGACTTATTGCGTGTGTGGGTTGGGATATAAGAGGGGTGAAGATGGATATGAATCATAGACGCATTATTGATGAAATGGATGATAACTTTCGCGCCTTTATACCACGGTTTAGCAATTTACTGTTTCGTGATGGATGGGATTCGGTTTCTAAAGCGTTTCAGTCTTGAGGGAGATGCATGGATGGATGTATAATCGAGGATAGAGAGATACTAGATAACTCGTCAATTCAAAAAGATTGCCTCTAACTAAATACCTATCTTAAATTGCTATCTCTACCTCCTTTACATATGAGTTGCTATAGCTCCCTAAGCTAACCCGATGTTGCTTCTTGCATGTATGATAATAAGGCAACTTCAGAGTAGACAACTCACGCTTTGACGTTTGTTAGATTTCCCTACTCCTGTTGGCATGTCTTTGTTTTTGGGAGTGACAAAGGAAAAGACTACCATAAGCGCTACACAAAAGTATGCATAATAGGAATCTCCAACTATGTCGACACTAATCCTTCCAATTAGAACCTCTTCTCCTACTTAACCTCTATGCCCTACATGCAATTAGACCATTAATTTTTACTTCACCTAATCGATCTCATTCACGTCGTCTTAATTCAGCTACTCTTACTAAAGCTGCAAAAAGAAAAATAATAGCGAGAAGATATAAGTGTCTCTTATTATTTCTTTCTAGTTATCGTTAAAATATTACTAGGTCAAGGTGTAGGTCCTAACTCAAAAAAAATAAGTGGTTTGCCTCGGCTAGTCATATATTTGACGAAACTGCTATTGGAACGAGATGATGTGCAACTAAACGATGCGGATAGTAATGTGCGGACATCATTACATGAAACTGCTGACAGCGGGCACTTGTCAATAGTCAATCTCCTGGTAAGCAAAGATAGCATCAACCCTGAATTGGTAGACGTTACGGGCATGCGGATATTGCGGATATTCTAAGGGGTCACATCATATCGAGAGAGATAAGTATATAATTGAGCTTCTCATCTTTGCTATAGTACTGGCATGCTTGCATAATGTAGGATAGAGGTACACCTAAGGGAAACGAACCTGGAATACAACCATTGCTCTCACTGAACTGTGCTAGCAAAACCAAGCGAAATGCGTCTGACTCCTAGTAGCATATACCTAAGAAAAGGAAGTACACGATGAAAGAATCAATAAGGGAAAACTCTAGGTTTGATATCAAGCCTGGGGACTCTCGCCACATGATTCTTAGAATGTATTATATTTGAGATTTAGGAGAGGCAGTGGCGTTGTGGGTCGGCGGTGTGGTGGTTGAGGGTGCAGGAGAAGGGAATCGAAGAAGGGGTTGAGAATTGTGGAATAGTGTGAAAGGTCTTGGTTGAGGTGAGTGATGCGAATGAGAAATGAGGGACTACAACGCTTTAAGTAAGTAGCTCGGGTATCAGTGGCACTGGCAGTCATTTCTAGCTCCCTTTATCAACAGTATGGGAAGAAGAGATGCAGGAGCCAGAAATCGAGAACCGATGATGGGGTCCATCGATATTCGGGGGGTTTGCACTGAGAATCAGAATTTGGCGGCCAAAACACCGCGCACTCGATTTATCTTACAATATTATTTTCGAAAATTTTGATTAATTTTATACCGTTTTGCTTAAATACGCAGAGTCACGTGATAACCCTCTGAACCCTTAGCCTCTTCAGAAACTCCTTAAAACCTTTAAGGGCCTTGATTAGAGGGTGGGGATGGGGAATTCTAGAGACTTGTGGTTTGGTTTGGTCGGTGGGAGATAGATGGAGGAGAAAGGAAGAGGAGGGTTGAGAGGTGGAGGAAGAAAGCAAGGGAGGGGAAGATGAAAGGTAGAAGGATGAATGCTCAAGGGGAAATAAGTTTTGTTGCGCATCGAACCAATGAGGGAGAATAACACACAGATTCTCAGAACTTGTGCTTTGCTGGGCTGGGCTGGCGGAAGCTTGAGGAAAATTGCAATAAGATGGAGAAATCGGCAGTATAACCAGAAGCGGTCTTGAAAGACACAACTGATTGGCTAGTACTGATATGTAGTAGGAGATTGATATTTTCAATTCCACCGCTCTTGCAAACAAGCAAGACAGCTGAAGAAAGTTGATTGATATACATTAGATCAGAACGCCGTCCCTTTTATTCATCCTGTAGAACCTACAAATGCCTTTTTTATATCATCCATCAATCACCCTAGGAGTTCTAGTTCTGATAGTACTGTTTCTATCAGTAAGACCTCCTCACCAAAGGAAATGGAGAGCACCTACATCCCCAATTTCAGCCGCCAACTCGGCATCCTTCCCAACCTTCTTCAACGACTCTTTAACCTCTATCGTCCAATTATTAACTCCATACCACCATCTTCGTATCCTCGCTCCTGCACTATTCCCGCTCAGTTGTGCGCTGCGATTCCAGTATCTCCATCCGTGGAGGGCCAGAGACCAGACCATTCCTTGGATCAATGGCAGTAATACCTATCAACTCAAAAAAAGTAAAATCAGCAGCTATTTTCAGAAAGCAAGGAGAAAGGATAGAGAAAGGAAGAATTACCTGATCCCTAACAGTAATATACATAACCCTCCATTTGGTATCTGCCTCTGCAATACTAGCTAAATAGCTCTGCTCAAATCTCAAATCCGGGAGAGGGCCAAAGCTTCTTCTCCGAGGAATAGGTTTAATCACACTGTAAGGTATATCTTCTTCGTCTTCTTCTTCATCAATGCCATCGTGCTCCTCCTCCTGGTAGTATTTTTCTTCCGAGGAGTCTGACGGGGAGAGATGGACGGGCTCTTTGGCAGAGGCAGCCGTCGAGGGATTGGCGTCGTGAGAGGGAGATGGAGCCTGGTTTATTGAGGCGGTTTGAATGGTTTCGGCAATTTGGAGGAGTGAGGAGGACATTGTGTTTAGATTGTTTTGTGTTGAAACTGTTCGAGCCTCGGAGCTTTGTGCTACTTCCCGCCGCTCTATCCGAGTAGCGTAGCTTAGACTTGTCAATCACTTCTTTTCGCCGTCAATTCTAAATCATCAACTTTGGTGCTTTTAGAGAGAGGAAATGTTTTTGGCGGCTCGACTTCGCAGCTCGGCACATACTCCTTATTCGAAGGATCGACGTTCCGGATAAAAGCAGGGCAGGGCTTAGTGGTCTGCAAGCAAGCAACCCGTGAGCAAGGGTTGTGGACATCGTCCTCATCATTCATCGAATTGCTTTCCTTTGAAGTCTAGTCTAGTCGCCCTAGGAAAGAATTCTTCCAATCTTCATTGTTTCCCGCGAAAAGGCCAGTCTAGCCTAGCATCTACAGTTCAGAGCAATCTGACGGCACATCTTGTCTTCACTCTACTCTTTGTTTACAGCACACTTTTGGTGCTTCAACCCGGGCCTGTTCTGTGCGCTGGCGAGAGTGTCATGAATGAAGAATTCCATAGAGTCTTTCGGAACGAGCAACGGCAACGTGGCTGCCACAGTCTTTTTTGGGCACAGCTAGTTGTCACAAAGTCACTCTGCACACTCATTTACCTAGTATTCTCACCAGGCTCTAGGAATGCACCCTCAGTCTCTAGATGTACGGATACGGTATCACTTACAGATGTTGCTCACGGGGGCTTCCGAATCTTATCTGATTTGCAAGATATTTTGTAAGCATGCAGGTTTTAGAACGTGGAGCTGCTCTTGAGATTGTTCGGCACACCCGTGACGCCGTCGGCGTCACAATACTGCTGCTGATATCCTATTCCAGAAGTCTGGTGTAATTTGTGACACGATAGTTCACACAATCAGAGCAAGTGGGCATTTTGACTAGATATAGGTATAATAGTTAATATTCCTAGTCCTAAGGTCGCAGAATTAGTTGGCCTTCGTCGTTCATGCAGTCCGAGTCATGCCCAGATCTTGTCTCGTGATATCCATTCTAGTCCATTGAATCTCTTGGATAATCCGCCTTAGTGGAAGTGATGTGGATTCGCCAATCATTGCATCCCAATACACAAAAGCTTGTGGGCAGGAAAGCTTTCTTCAACCTTGACATGGAGCAAAACTATTGAGAAGGGATCTAGTAGGTAACACGTCTTCATTGTAATGTTGGGATGCTTGAGGAACAACTTGGCAAGCAAATCCAGCACAACTCAAGCCCTAGTTATCTCTCAAACCCTTTCAATCCATATAGATTGTTAGTGTATATGGAAAATGCATAATGCTTGCTCAAGGTAGTAGTTCAAGTAAGTTGTAGTGCTGTGGTTGTGCATTTGGTCATCGCATAGCGGTTTGTGTTGGTGTGTTGGGTCCTTGTTGGTCGTCCTTATTTATTAGAAATGTTAGTCGAGATGGCGGCCATAGCAAACATTTGGAACCTCGTCGGTCACTCAAGTGGGCTCTGATAGCCTATTGACCTTAGAAAACCGAGAAACAGGTCTATTATGAGTTCACATATTTGTTGTTCAGCCGCATATAGTTGCGTCTTTCCAACGGCCGTCATCGCAATGCCCATTCTTGTGGTTTAGCAAGTGCCCAAGTGGCGGGGTAAAACACCTTTAGCCGGTCATCCTTGTCATTATAATGGAATAGACATGCACTCTCAATCATTTTAGGATCTTAGCTTTGACATAGAAGCCTATCGCCCGAAATTTTGTACCCGTTTAACTCATTTGTGCAACTCAGAGGGGTATGTGTGTGGGCCAGCTCGCTTCAGCCATCATTTAGGGCCACGACCTTACAATTGTAGATAGTTCAGACGTACACGATCACACCACACCAGTTTCAAGCAGTCTCAGCCGTCTTTGGACGTAAGCCGCATCACAGTGGCTATCTCCATGTACCCGTCGGTCGCCATTCAGTACTCTTTACATCCCGTTGACACGTGAACTGCCTAAAAAAGATAGTTGCCATTCAATAAATCACATTTCCCAGACATGTTATTGGCTTGCAAGTTGCCCCATAATAGAGAATTGATGTGGATATATAAAGCATCACACATTCGCTAGATGCACATTCTTTTCTTAAGCTACATTCTTACGTCTTCCTCAAAAACTCAAGTCACCGAGATACACCTACCTTCTACAAGGAAAGCAACTGTCTGCATTCAAGTTGTTCTCGAGTGTACCTTGAACTCCATCTTCACACCCTCCTTCGTCTTCAAAGTCCTCATACACCATCCTTTGAAACAAAACCTCGTCACGCGACCAGTACTTTCGAACCAAACCGATCAAATATGTGTTGGTACATTGTCTATCATTATCTTGGCTGTGGTCATTACAACGCCGGAGACGAAGAGCGATGTGCTCAAAATACTGGTTCCTCTATCAGAGACTGTCCAGCGTATAAGGATGAGGTGGATGGTGGTGAGAAAGCTGGTCTTTGTCCGAGTACGTTATTTGAGTCTCCTACTAGCTCGATTGTGGTAAATATTTTCTGCAAGCTTGTACTCTTTAGAAATACAATTCTCTTAAATGATGGCTAAATTGCTTTCTATTTCTTTAATTGCTGACTTTCCGAATCCCGATAGTTTGCCAAGCGAAGTAAGGAGCAACATGACTCAGTATGATGAGGCGATGATGATGGATACGTTGGCAATTTGGCGTCTGATGAAGAAATTTGGAGTTAGTTCTTGTCTAGAAGGATTCTTTGTTTAACCCGGAGTTCGGTATTCCTTTAATATTTCCTTCCAAAAAGTTGATGGTTTAAAGTCTTAGTGAAGAGAGGTTGACAAAAGAAGATTGAGTGGGAGGTAGCAATTGGGTATGGAAAGAGAGAAGTTTAAAAAACGTGTGAACGGGAGGCGGGGGGAGTTTTGTTTGCGGGGTCATTCTTAAAAAGCTGTGCTGTTCCAACTTCCATCTTCTGGAATAATGGTTTTTTCTTCTCTTTCTACTGATTTACTATCAATATAATTCCTATTCGACCCCATCCTGATTTAAGCAAGCGATGGGGAGTTGGAACGGATTACTGCCACGGAGGATTCGAAAAGGAAGAAATATCCGCAGATCAGTCGTTTATGCTGCAAATTACGGCGGCTATACATAAATCGGTACCGCTAGGATTGACCAATTGTTGGCAGCCCGCGCTCATAAGCTTTCCTAATAGAGCAAAGATTGCCGGTTTGAGGCAACTCAGGGTCGTATACTCTATGCATGCGCGTAAGGAGTAATTAGCTTATTCTTACTTACATTCATCCTGAACCTGAATTACCTGCTCTTGGTAGTTATGAAGAGTTGATCTAAAGATTAGAAATCTTCAAGGAACTTCACTCCATCACTGTCTCTGACTCACTAAGCAATTCAGTTGTAAAAACTCTCTAACTCCGACTAAGTAGATGAGCTGTGAATGGCTCAGAGCAAGTGACCTACTTTTAACATGTTGAACCTTATATGACCGCTCGCTTTGTGGGTCACAATATTGCTTCCCAAACACAGTTGTGGTAGAGTGATTCAGTAGGGGAGACAAGCGGAGCTACTTCTTTTAGCTATTTCAGGTGCAGTAGCATGGAAGCTCGCTAATGAAGTTAATGGCTTTCCAAAGTTCTTCGCGATTAAAAGGGGATGCCATCCCAAGCAAGCCAAGTTGAGACCCGACGATAAGGCCTCAGAGGCCTCAAGTTGCTATCATAATTGAACTTCCTAAAACACTTTGTTCATTTGGACGGATGTGCACCGACAATGAGGCTTCGAAGGCTTTGTCAAGAGATTGGATTCGTTTATTCCCAGATGGTGGGTGAATGAACTCACGCTGTGTTTGCAGTAAATTTTGCATGGCATAGCTTGAACTTGTATTCATATTATACTTTAAAGGACACTTGCTTTCTCAAACTTGCTCTCATCATCCAATCCACATCCAGTGTCTTGTTCATAGTCTTTGAATCATCTCTTCAGTCTTGCCTTCGACCATTTTCTATTTCGTTTCTGTAGCAGCTTCTAGTATTGTCATATTGCCATTAATATAACTTTGGCTCTTGCCATTACTGTTAATTTATCACTATGAAGTTCTTGAATTCCCCCCCTCTTTGCTGTGCTTGCATCGGCTAGCAATGTCTCAACCTGTAGGAATGTCCGTTTTGTTTGCGAGTTGGTTGGGGAGAAGGTGGAATGGCGTACTCCCAACACAATCCATGACCGGGGCAGAAAGGGTAGATCGAGCAATGTCCACATGGAACTTGTAGGAGACACCCAGATATCACGTACCTAATTGCATCAGACTACAACGTCGAAGTATGTACTATGCACACAGCGACCCCTCTCCAAACTTGGAGCTCAACGACCAACCTCGACGCGGCAATCCTATGGATCTAGTTATTCCCAAATTGCGTGGCAGGGTACTCATTGAACGTGACTCTGGTTCCTACATCAGATACTGTTCTGGAATATTCCCAATTCGTGTTCAATTACGTTTCCCCCTCAATAGCGGCATGTAGTTTGGATTGACGGCCGATTATACGACGACTACTGAGGCGCCTATACTCTGGGCTAATGGCTGGGGTGACACCTGGTGTGTGGTCCCAACTACCACTGTGGCTTCTGCTCTTCCTAGTGGATCTGGACCAAGCGGATTCGGTCGGAGAATTAACAAATAGATAGTCTTAAGCCTATCTGAGAGGAGATATCAGAAAAGCCTGAAATTTCGATGAGGTGGCTACAAAAAATAGATATGCAGAGCTATATGAGAGATGGAATGGGGATGGGCTTGGGCTTTCTTATGTTTCTTGGGGAGGATCTGATTTTGTTTTCGAGAAAATTTTCATCTTCAGTTCTTCTGCTTCATAGTCGTTCGTTAACTTGAAAGAATCTAAGATCTTGAATTATTTATCCCTGTGTGATTTGAGCGACACCTTTGAACTTTCATAAAGTGTAATTTGAAATTCAATCGAGTTAGCACCTTGCTAGTAGCTTGAGATGGGCATTATAATAGCGGTGAATAGAGAAATAAATATAATGACAATTGAATGTACAAGTGGTGGTAAGTACTATATCTCGGATACGCACGAATGGCTTCATATCAACATACCAAAAGATTAAACAATTCTCGATTCGAACACCGCAGAAAAAAAGAGAACAGCCTGTTAGAAGAAGCGCTTCTCAACATCATAGCAAGTTTCCAAACTAAATCCTATAAAACCGGATGCTAACATCTCACCTAAGAAACTGCATTGATCTCCAAATAACCATGTGCGAAATCCTCCTGTTCAAATACCCCTGCGGCCATTTCCAAACCATTGAAAATAAATGCAGTCTCCATAGAGGCGACGGCAATATATCTACCTGCAATGCATGGAAAGGCACTCGACCTGGTGATCCTGGAACGGCTTCATGCCCGATGTGTTGTGCTGGTGGAGGAAACAAGAAGACGGGTAATGAGGGTATGATATTCGAGTCTCCTTATTTTGCAATCTTGATGGGAATGGAAACTAGCATAGAGACTATGCAGGCTCTTGGTCTTCTTTAGAAGGAAAGCTTTCTAGGAGATTATGTTTCCTTCTATTTCATAGTATACCTCGTCAAGCAATTGCTAAGTTTGCGAATCTGATAGACAAGGGCTATGATGATGGATCAAGGTGGAGGATGAGAATTGGAGGATGATCGAGGATGGTCAAGAATGACTCTATGTGACTCTTGACTTGGTCATTTATCATCCAGGGATTGGTCAGAGCAATCGGGAAGGAGGTTATTACAGGATGCCTTGATAAGCTCTCGCCTATAAGCCTGGATTTCGAAGTGTTAATTAATAATATGAATGGGAAAGCAGTTACTAGACAGATAACCTATTATGAAATGGTTAGGTTTCCAGCCTGAAATATATGATGGTATAGCTCTACATCTACTTAGATATTTTGGGCTTTGCTGCTTGAGGTCTCAAAAATATATGTAAGTAGGGATTGAATTATAGGTTAATACCTACTAAAAGACTTAAGTCGGTAACTTTGAATGCTTGTTTTTGGGTGATTTTTGTTTACTCTGGAGGTCACTCAGTCAAGGTGGAACATCCACTCTGACCTAGACTTGAGCATCTCACTTAATGATACCCAATGACTACGGATGATTGAGGCTATTCATACGCAGCATGTACTTCAGGCTTGCAGTAAGTGTAGATTTCACTAATCGAACAGGCTACAGACCCAAAGAAATCAGTCGTCAGTCATGTTCAGTTGGAGTCAGCGAGATTAGCGTTCGCTCTGTCTCTAAGGCCCTCAGGCCCTCAGGCAACAGTCGCCTCGCACTAGGGCAAAATCTACTTTTCTGCACACTCCTTCTTTTTCCACCTCACATTCTCATCACAAAAAAACAATCGGATTTTGACAATAATCCCAGAGTCAAGTTGCTATCGTGAGGAAAATACAAGGAAATAACGGTTGCAGCGTCATATTTCGCCAACATGAGTGACGCTCAGGCAAACGAGGCCGAGAAGAATATCGAGATCTGGAAGGTCAAGAAACTGATCAAACGTTTGGAGGCAGCCCGAGGAAATGGAACCTCTATGATTTCTCTGATCATTCGTAAGAAATACGTTCTACCTTTGAAGGTAATCATCTAACATCAAGTCTGCAGCGCCTAAGGATCAAGTATCACGAGCAGCAAAAATGTTAGCAGAAGAATACGTATGGATATACCAAATCTGCTCCGACTCTCCGGTATGCTAACACCTCATTTAGGGTACTGCATCAAACATCAAGTCCCGAGTAAATCGCCAATCCGTTCTTTCTGCCATTACATCTACCCAACAGAGATTGAAGTTGTACAACAAAGTTCCTACAAATGGCTTGGTGGTCTACTGCGGGGAAATCTTGACCTCCGAAGGCAAGGAGAGAAAGGTCAACATTGACTTCGAGCCCTTCAAACCTATCAACACTTCCCTCTACCTTTGCGACAACAAATTCCATACTGAGGCGCTTGCCGAGTTGTTGGAGTCTGACCAAAAATTCGGCTTCATCATTATGGATGGTAACGGAGCTCTCTTCGGAACTTTGAGTGGGAATACCCGTGATGTTGTCCACAAGTTCTCTGTTGATCTCCCAAAGAAACACGGTCGTGGTGGGCAATCCGCTCTTCGTTTTGCTCGTCTTCGTGAGGAAAAACGTCACAATTATGTCAGAAAGGTTGCCGAGTTGGCTGTTCAGAATTTCATTACTGCAGATAAGGTCAACGTAGCTGGTATCATTCTTGCTGGGTCTGCTGATTTTAAGAACGATCTCAACCAGTCAGACTTGTTCGACAATCGTCTTCAAGCTAAGGTTATTAAAGTGGTCGATGTTTCTTACGGTGGTGAGAACGGATTCAATCAGGCTATTGAATTGTCAGCTGAGACTCTTAGCAACGTCAAATTCATCCAGGAGAAGAAGTTAATTGGAAAGTATTTCGAAGAAATCAGTCAAGATTCTGGTCGCGTCTGCTATGGGGTTGAGGATACTTTGAAGGCTTTGGAACTTGGTGCCGTTGAAGTACTCATCGTTTTTGAGAATCTCGAAATTAACCGATGGATTCTCAAGGACGTCAACGGCAACCAAATCGTTCTTCACACCACCAAACAATCCGAAGCTGCCAACCGAGACCAGTTCATAGATAAGGAGACCGGCCAAGAAATGGAGGTTGTGCAACAGGAATCCTTCCTTGAATGGATTGCCGAGAAATACAAAGACTTTGGTGCTACTCTTGAGTTCGTCTCTGACCGCTCAAGTGAGGGCAATCAATTCGTGAAAGGATTTGGTGGTATTGGTGGCCTTTTGCGCTACAAGGTCAATTTTGAACAGTTGGCCGAAGTTGATGACGATGATGAGTACTATGACGGTTTGTGACTCTTTACATTTTACAGAGAAGCAGGAAACTGATTTATTACAGATTGACAGCTGGATGACCTCGCATTGAGCGAGGAACCAACTCCAGCACCGTCAAGTCAAAATCTACCTTCCCATGCCGCGCAGCAGATTCAGACTCAGCCTGCACGCAATGGCCGCGTCCGGAAGGGAGACACCCGCCCGAGTCCCCTCCGGTCCGTTATGACGGCTTCTTGAGTTGGAGAATAAAACACCACAGGTACTGCTTCTGAAAAAAAGAATCCACAGAAAGACTGCTAATGGCTACTATTAGTTCCGTGTAAATCCTGAACAATACAGGTGGTATCTGGTGGGTTTCCTGATGGAGGAATGGATTTGAGGAATTGCGTGTATTCAGATTGCTTGGTTATTTTCGGGATATATTTGGTCTTTGCCATTCAAGTATCATCAGGTCAACGTTAGGAGAATTGAGATGCAGGAAACAGCCAATCAAAGAACTCATTACATCCAAAACATACTTCCACTAATATTACGTGCCTCTGCAGTGAGCAACCCAATCCCCCTTCAATCAGCCAACTACCTTTGAACCCTGCGATTACTTGAAACACTGAGATCCGAATACTCCTTATTTGGAACATTTGGATCAGAATATTGAAAATAACTAGAGAATTTAGAATCGCTGGTGTACCTGTGTATTTCAAGCAAAATACACTTAATGTTACGAATAGAACAAACATTATTCTAAACACTCATTCTCATCTGAAAATTGCGAGATGTCAAAATGTGGGGTACCCCCCGGTCTATCCGAAAAGCTTCAAAGTTCTATAAAAAATGACAATGCTCCTTCATGGAAGAACAGCAAGGACGGGTATTGATATTCCCGTCTCCGGATAATAATAAAGTCGATCAGCATGGAGTAGAATCTCATCTTTCTTTTTTATAATCTTTGAAGTTTAACTTCCGGCGCTCTTCTACATCCCACGAACCTGGATGAAAAGCTGGTCAAAGATGGATGAAAAGGGCAAAGGATTAGGGATAAACTTCTCTACTGCTAAACCCATTGTCTCCTTTCTTGGACCTCCTGCTTCATATACTCACCAGGTACAAGATCTTGGCCTTTATACTTGCTATTCTTCTCCAGATTCTTCTGATTCAATCGAGCATCACCACTATTTCCAAAAAAAATATGATCTTGGACTAATCGATGAAACACATGCTCAGGCAACTTTAGAAAACTTCAAACCAGACAACTACGAATACCAACCAGCTGCTAATATCCCTGGTACCGATCTACCCTTGCAATTTCTACCTATAAGCTACTGACAAGAGGGCAGATGTATTTGAAGCTGTGCAATCAGGCGAGGCGACCTTCGGCGTTGTACCATTCGAGAACTCTACAAACGGTGCTGTAATCTACACACTTGAGCTTTTAGCAGATCGAGCCTTGCTCTATCCCGACATTAACATTTGCGGCGAAGCCTACCTCAGCGTCAACCATTGTCTACTCGGCCACCGAGTTAGCACCGACTCTCCATTGCTGTCCGGCACATGTACTCCCACTTCACGCAACCCTAGTCCAATTCAGCCGGCTGTGAAACCTCTTTCAAATCTCGGATATATTCAGAAAGTTTACACGCACCCGCAAGCCTGGGGACAATGCGAAATCTTCTTAAAGACATATCTAAAGGGCGTAGACAGAATCGACGTTAGCTCTACCAGCAAAGCAGCTCAGATCGTCGCGGGAGATGTTACTGGGACAAGCGCAGCAATTGCGAGCTTTTTAGCAGCAAGTATCCATGGGCTCGATGTACTCTCTAAAGGCATCGAGGACAAGGAGGACAATAAGACTCGATTCTTAATTTTGCGCAAAGGAATTGAGGAGTCTCAAGTTTCTTCCGATGGTCGTACGAAGTCATTGATCTCTTTTACAGTTCCTCATCATACTCCGGGCGCTCTGGCAGATGTGCTGGATTGCTTTAGGCGTTTCGAGCTCAATCTTACGAGTATTAATAGTCGTCCCACGAAGATCATTCCGTTCCAGTATATCTTCTTAGTGGAGTTCGAGGGAAGTAAGCTGGTGGATCCAGAAGGAAAGGTTGCTAGGGCTTTGGATGCTATGGGCAAAATTGTAACTGGATATAGATGGTTGGGATCGTGGAACAACAATTTTTGGGGGTGAGAAGATGAGATGAGGATACACTTGGGGTGGGAGGACTTTTCGGACGAATTATGAGTGGCGTTTTCAAAAGGGGAAGTTTAGAAGATATCGACGGACACTCTTGTAGAAAATACGGCAACGAAAAATTGAAAAGGGTCTTGATTTAAGAGGCAAACCGATGCAATCGTGACAATGAGCTTGGTGTTGATGGATCCCTGAAGCTTCTAGCGCTGTCCTGCACCCCTGACTTTGCTTATCGATAATCTTTGCCTCTAACATTTTGTGGGTTGGGTACAACCTCAACTCCATTTCTCTATTTCCAACAAATGCTTTTGGTCAAACAACGATAATGAATTTATGACCTCAACTGCATACTTGTTCCTCATTTGCCAATATGTCGACTACTTTCTTTCACATCTCCCGCCGCAGTTTACGGGCTTTGAAGCATTCCTCCATATGCTCAAAGCAAATTCGCAGCTCTTCTATCCAGGCTACACAATTCGATCTCCACCAAGAGCTCACTGCTCGCCCATCAAATATTATCTACGATTATCTGTCACCTACGCCCTCTCACCTACTGAACATTTCTCTTGCAGATTCCCTACCCGAGTCATGCCATCCTCCCAGCTTCACAAGCTCAAACCTCTCTCTTCCTCTAGCTAGACCTGAAGACATCGTCAATTCTTCGCGTCCTCTCCTCCCTCAAGCCCACCATCTGGTCTATTTCTCCCCACAGATCCCAGGCAGTGCGCTTCTTCCTGATGGAACTGATCCTCTTCAGTCGCCTGGCCCACCCTTTGTGCGAAGAATGTGGGCTGGCGGTTCGCTCCTCTTCAACACTTCTCGAAAACATCAATTACATCTGGACAATGAACGAGCTGCTTGCATAGAACGAATAGCTGGTGTCACAGTGAAAGGAACCGAGGGCGATGAAAAGGTGTTTGTAAATATCGAGAGGCGCATTGGCTTTGTGCATGGGGAACGAACCTTTTCAAGTGGGGAGGAGAGGGATATAGATGATACGAGACTAATGCAGAGATATCAAGTTGATGATCATGATGAATTGGGACAGGCTTCAGTGCTAGAGACTAGGAATATTGTCTTTATGCGGGAAAAGCCTACAGCAATTCCTTCATCTCCAAAGCCAGATAAGATAGTGATGGGTATGTCAGCCTTGGAACATATTATGTTTCTGAATGTGTATGTTTTTGCTCCAATTAACTAATGTGATTTACAGCTCCCCATGCGCCTGACTTCAGTGTTCGAATGGTTCCAAATCAGTCTTTACTATTCCGCTTCTCAGCACTCACTTTTAATGCTCATGGAATCCATCTTGACCCAGTATATGCTAAGGGGGTTGAGGGACATAGAGATCTCCTTCTTCATGGGCCGCTCTCTTTAGTTCTTCTTCTATCTGTGCTGAGATCACAGCTTCAGGAAGGAGAAATGATTAAGCGATTTGACTATAGAAATCTGGCACCTCTATTTGCAAATGAAGAGTTGAAAATCTGTGTTAGAAAGGACAGGGGAGATAAATATGAGGTTTGGATTGAGGGACAAGGCGGCGGATATGCTGTTAAGGGCTCTGCTGTTATTGGATTGCTTAGCTCAGATGCAGTGTAGGAAGTCAAGATGCTAGCTAGGACGAGGCTGAACTTTACTCTTCCAGCTGTATAGGTATTGGATCGTACTCGAAAAATGGGCATAGATGGGGGGGATTCAGAGATTATATAGATTGAGCTAGTTGGTCGTGATCAATTGAGGTCTCATGAATCAATCCAAAAGTTTGATGTTCTCTCATCGACTTCTGCATACACCCTCTCAGACAACGACACTTACTTCAGCCTGACGATCGCTAAACGCCTCTAACCCCTGAATTAGCGCGAGGCTGACTGACCAAGCTCATTTCGTGATTGGAAGAAGCTCCGGAATCACACAGCTATACGAGCAATTGCTAAGCAAATTCATCCACTCTCATGATGTTTGAAAGGCTCGTATCAACAGAGGCTAAGCCTACTCAATACAAGGTTGTCGTCGTATTGTCGTATGATGATGCACTTTCTTCTTAGAATTAGATGACATATGTGAACAGGGATGCCAGCAGATATCAGATACCATGGAAGCCAATCAAACAGGCACAAAGATCTCTTTGGCGTCACTCTGCACGTCCTAATGCACAGGCCCACAGATCCTCCTCGTCGATGTTTTGCTTCCATCCCACAGTAGCTTTGGAACAGACAATCCTTTTTGTGGTCTGCGCAGTCATTGAATTCTCTTCTCTAGTGAATTGCTTCTTTTGCTTCTTTTGCAAGCTCTCTTTGCAGGTTCGAGATATGTCCTCATGATTTGAGGAACCTTTCCCCCAAGCCAGCTTGCCTGCTTCCTGTTGATCACTCATGCCCGACGTTCCTCATAACCGGATCATGCTCAATATTCTCTCGCTCTTGTCTCAAACTGCCATTCCTTCTTTTTTCAAATTACTTCGCAGATCGTGTGAATAATTGCCAATCACTCAGGATTCGTGGATAGCTCACCACTTCAACCTTCACTCCTTCCCTATCAAGCTTTCTTGATCTTTCTTCCGCATCTTCCCCGGCAACCTCAACGTCAGTCGCTCTTTACACGCAACCTGAAATTCATACAAAGCTACGGGCGAGCTCGATCCTTCCTTATCGCTCTTGTAGATCGCTCCTTCTGCAACTACAATCAACCCGAATGATGCGATGGCACCTTCCACAGGAGAAGGCGGCAACGGCCGCAGAACGAGTATAGGAAATCTATTCTCTGGAGCTTCGCTTTCGACACTACACGTGCAAACAGTAGATGCTACAAATGGCAGTGGCCGTACAACAACAGAGGAGGGCAGCGAGAAAAAAGAGAAGAGGAAGTTGACCAAACGAAGATCGATATTCGGCATAGGACCATCTTCACGTCCTAATATCCTTCAGGCACAAGGGAATGGATCAGCATCAGCGAGCGCAAACTCACCTACAAGCGAACCATCGGTCTCGCCAATAATGAGACCTAAGGTTCTTCAGAAGGCGCGTCCATCCTCAATCTTTGGGTCGCTGGGCAGGAGATCTATGAATACAGAAGACGATACCAAGTCTGGAACAACTCCCGAATCTCCCTTAGAGGATGGCAGCGAGCATGGCCTTAGGAGCATGACGGTACTTCATCATGGAGAGGTTCAAACAACTAGTGGAATGTTCCGAAAGAAGAAGGAGTACTTGGTGTTGACCGATACACATCTTTTTCGATTCAAGAACGTTTCGAAAGCTTCTGAAATCTTTCCACAAGTACCACCGGTTTTTGGACGCTCGTCAACCACTCGACACCCCTCATCAGCTTCAGTTAGCTCTATCCCACAAGACGTACAGTCGACGACCTCTCACACTTCTTCAACCGAAGGCGAAAATCGTATACCTCTAGGACAGATCGTGACAGCGTTCAGAGTAGATGATGGCAAGCCGTTCTTCACTACTGAAGTGGTGTATTTGGACGAAGATGTGAATGGGTCGGGCTGTCTTCAACTGATACTTCACGACCCGAAAGAAGCAGATGCTTGGCACACGGCAATCAGAGGTGCTGCTCAAAAAGCTAGACTTCTGTTAAAGGAGCTGTATCCCCACAGAGTCGTCAACTACTTAGCTGAGGTTGTTGCGCAGGCAAGCGATTTTGACGCCGACCATTTCCATATGTTTCGAGTTGTACGAAGACCGGCTAAGGGAAGTGGAGGTCGAAACTCAGGAGAGGATCTTCAAAAAGAGGGAGCTAATGTCTGGTATTTGGTGGTGGGAATAAATCTAGTCCATCTGATCCCGACTCCTGATTTTGGCGAGCCGATGCGACTTAAGATCCCACTGGCGGCCAAGAATTTCGAATTTGGCATAGTTTCTCTCGTTTCTATTAGCGTCTCATATTCCGACGACAGGTTCGAGCTCGCCTTTAGGTAAGTGTTTTCCTCTATCACAAGCATGCACAATTGTCCAGATACTGAACCCGGACTACAATCTCTATTTTTATTTTAAGTAGGATAGTGAATTTAGGCACTTTTACTAGGCGGGATTTTTGTTTATGTACTAATAATATTCCAGATTACCAATGAGGCCAGTAAAATTCCTCGATTTAGCTGCTTCGGGTACTCCTGATATTGCAATTGCCATCTATCGAGCTCTTACATATCTCAAGCCGCTCGCACTGGATCATACATTCGCTTACAAAGGACCTAAACGCCTCTTGGATACTATCAAAGCCCCAGCAGTGGTTTCAGCGCCGGAAGAATATGGATTTTTTGATAGAACACTCATTGCTTACTGCAGAGCTTATAACGTGAGATGTAGTCCCGTCTGGAAAACGACGTAGAGCTGACTAGGAGACCTAGTGCGACCCTGCCAACATTTTTTACGCAGTTGATTGGGCTGTCGAAGATTTTCCTGAGTTTAGGCTATACAACCCAGGAAACTCTCCCAAGTATACACTCCAAGAGCTCCTAGCAATCTTCCGAGCCCTGCGTTACAACGAGTGCTTCAAGTCAATTTCGCTTAAAGACGTTGGTATGATATCCCGCTCTCTTCTGTGGAAGAACTTCCATGTGATATTTCCTTCTTCTTCAATCTACCCTATCTAATTGGGCAATTGCTAACTCGAGAAATAATTTGACAGATTTGCAATGCATGCATGGTCTTCACGATCAGTATGGTACGATAGACGGTTTTCCCATTTTATTATTCCCTGGAGGACTAGCATGAAGTTATATATGCTCCCGTCCTTTCTCGGAAGTCAAAGCCTCCACACTGAGATTCTTTTCCTTTTCCTCTGAAATCTTCGCAGTTAAACAACTGCTAACTTCTTGAATCCCGACAGGTGTCGATCACGTCGCTTTTAGCACTCGCCGTGGTAATCGATGTCAGTCGTAATAATTTGTAATTTTTACTAATTCTCATAGGCCTACCTATTCAGAAGTATTTCAACCTAAAGCCACAAGATGAGTCTGTTTTGTATCAAGAAGTTCAAGCTCTTGGCTTGAAATCGACCCATCTGCGACGATTAGATTTCACAAATTGCCTTCCGAAGAGAAGACCTACAGATACTTTCGACGAAGAGGGCCAAGTCTTGGAAGTAGATCCTGGGTGTGAAATAGTCTCAGGGCTCTTTCCGCTGTTAAAAAATGAGCTGACCGGTGTTGATTGGATTATTTTAAGTGGGATTGAACTTGGAGAAACAGATCTTGAAGCAATGAGTAGGTAAAGTTATGATCTCATCTCTTACAATGCTAACCTTTTAGCTCCTGCCTTGCACGAAGTTAAATCACGAATCCGAGCTATCGAATGTGCTCGCTGTGGCCTAAATGACAGAGGTATTATGAAGTTTTTAGCCGGTCTTTATCATCAATCCGAGACATTAGAATGCCTCGACATTTCCGATAATTCTGGAAGAATCAATCTTGAGAGCTTTCCGGTTTCCATAGGTCGATTTTCGCATATTCGCAAGCTTGACCTTTCGAGAGTTAGCAGATCTACTGGAAATCAGGCGCTTTTTGAAGAGCAGGTGATTTTGTGGGTTATATTATTTCTTCCAGCTGAAAACCGCAGTTCTTAGAATATCTCAGGCTCAAATCCCTTGAAATCATTTCTTTCCTTTCATAATTTCTTGATGCTGACTTATGCCAGATCCTGGCGGTTGGAAGAATTAATCTTGAATGGCATCCCTGTGAGTAAATCTTTGCCGATAGCTCATTCAGCTATTACTGACTCAACAGCTCAATGAAAACACCATTGATACTATCTCAACATATTTAATGAGCGAGAATTCAGAGACTCTTACTGCTTTATATATGAATCAGTGCAATCTGACGGGCTCACACGTGGCCCTATTGATGCGATCGATGACTAGGGAGGCTGGCCAGGCCCGAGATTTGGAGCTCCATGTTAGCGCGAATAGGCTAGAAAAAGGTATTAGCGACTTTGTGGCAGCTGTAGAGGAGAACTGCACCCCTTCTACTATTGTCGTTCGTATGATTGAGTTCACAAAGGAAGATCATTTTAGGCAGCTGTTACAGGCACTAAAATTAAACTCAACCATTCGAAGCTTAGACATATCGAAAGCCTCTCTTCCACTAGATGCCAGCCCAGAGACTTGCAATGCTTTACAAGCAGTCTTTACAGATAATACGACTCTAGAATGTTTTGATATCTCTGGAGAGCATGCCCACCTCGAGATTACGCGTTTTGGAATTGGATTGAATCAAGCTCTTACGGGTCTCAAGAAGAACAAATCGCTGAAGATGCTCAAGATTGAGTATCAAAATTTAGGTCTTGAAGGGTGAGTCAATCCTCTTCTCTGGTTTGCCAATGCTAATTCCAAATTCAGAGCCAACGCACTTGCATCTGTCATTGAAGTGAACACCGATCTTACGAACGTGTATTGCGAGCACAATGATATCAATCTCCAAGGCTTCACCATTCTTGTCAATGCTGTAGCGAAGAATACTACGATCCTTGATCTACCTTTTATGCAAGACGACCAGGATGTGTCTATGAAACGCATGAGCGAAAACATGAGAGACTCTCGTCGAGCTCTTACTCATCGAAATGATTTCCATGTCAAGAGCTCCGTCCGCAAAACCTTAAAGTCATTTGGCGGAGCAAAGAGCCCTTCAAAGACCCAAAAGGTGGAACTGACAGCCCAGGACGTTGACGACGTAGTGAGGGTTCTGAACCAGAAATGGAACACGGAGATTCAGCGACTTGCCTCCTTCTTGGAACGAAACCGAAATCTTGCTGCAGGTATCGAATCACAGATGGAAGACGAAGATGTGTTACGACCAACGACTGCAGTTAGTGATAGGGGTATTCTTGAGCAAGTACTGAGCAATACGACACCCAAAGTCGAACACGATGACCCTATCGATTACCCGAATAAATTTTGCAACTTGGGTATCGGCGATGTTGACCCACCACCAGGACGATATAGAGGAATTCAGAATTACAAAATTGCTGAGGAGCCAGAAGAAGCAGAAGATGGGGTGGTTAATGGTAATGGCAACGGAACATGGAAGGGGAAGGGAAAAGCGACGACAGAGTTACCTGAGATTCCGACAACCGCAAACGACAAGTTATTTGAAGATGAAGAGTTGTTTCCTATGGATTCCTTGAAATAAATGATCACGGCTTTTACGACAGATTTTATGTTTTTTTTTTGTTTTGTTTTTTGTTTTTTTCAAGCGGCATAAGGCGGAGTTTTTGGGGATTTGGATGGCAAGTTTTCTTGTGCATACGGACGGTAGAAAATGGAATGGGATCAATGGATAGGTTACTAGGTTTCCTACTGCATGGTGATGGCGTACAAAGAATGGTTGGTTGGTTGGATTGATGGCATGGAATAGCATGGCATAGGATGGGAGGCATTTTTGAGCGGGAACATGAAATGATGAACGAAGGATTGAATGATGAATTGCATAGGGATGATTGATAGATGGAAAGAAAAAAGAAAGACGGAATTGTGTATTGTGTAAGATAATTACTTCGATATGTCTTTTGTGTGCCTAGAGTGAGTGATCATAGTATATGTTATGTGAATCTACTTGGATGTTAATGTGTAGCAAATATAAAGAGAACTTTGGGAGGTGGAAAGATTACTGTTTAATTAAGAAAGACAGGTTTTATATCCTATATCCATCTCTGAATTCTTGAATCTTAGTCAACATTAACTATGAAAATGAGGTTTTATTTTATTCTAGTTAGGAATGAGAATGAGAAATGTTCTGAATGTTCTAGACGTGTGTATTTGGGCTGGAGAGAACTAGAGTTCGGGGTCTAGGAGGGCGGGATATTCATTCAGTAGTGCAGCTGAATGCTCTTTCTACAAGACAGGGAGTTCACTTCTTGTCACTTATTTCGATTTACTCTGCAAAAAGGAGAGGAGTTGTAGTATGTAGGATAATGAGTGAGCGAAGGAAGCGGGTGCGGTGGAGGTGAGAGGAGAGGATGAGATTAATTTTTATCTTTTAGAAGTAGTTGAGTCCGAGTCGGTTCTCGATTCGATTCACGACTCACACTCGAACTCATGAAATTCTATTGAGAAGTTTATTGTGTAGACTTATGATTTCTTGAAGAGGATTTGGTAGGGAGCTGCAAGACTTGTCCTTAAGCTTGAGATTGATGACTTCGACGAGAACCTGCCCTACGCTGCTGTCTATCTTTCCTTATGCTTAATCCCGATACGGTCTTTGCACTGACCAAGGCTCGGTCTGTGGACTGGTGGGAGCAGAGGAATGTTGTTGTGAATGGCGAGTCGAGTTGCTTAATGTAGTGCCTTAGAGAGGTGGCTATTGGTAGTCAATAGAAGAGTTAAATCTTTTCCTAGCCGTGGATATGATAATTGCCTAGCCCATTGTGGTTCTTGTACAAAAGATTTTGGTGACAAAAGTCTTTAGATTAAGAGGAGTACATCACTAACATCACCTAGTACTTAAGCCCAATGTTGCTTTTTCGCCGTCGTCTATAACCTCCAACATTTTCAATAGGATTAGGTTATTACATCAAAGAAAGACTAGAATCTCATATAATATATGTTGTGCTTGCCAAAACCTGCTGGAAATTTTCAACCGGTCCTAAACCTACATACACTCCCTATATCTTACAGTCTTAACTGATCTTCCCCAAGAATTCAAGAATTCAAGATCTCGTAATTGAAATCTTCTCTTTCACTTCCGCCGCTTCCTTAACTCTTCTTCTACAACCCCCCATCATCAGCTACCTACACCGACCTTGCTTCAGGCTATGCCGTGCTTACAGGAAAAGGATTATACTATAATACTCTCTTTTCTTAATAAGAGAATTAAAAATCTTAATATTACTTATAAGTGGTATAAAGGTATTCTTTTACAACACAAATCCAAACCCATGTAAGTGGAGAGAAAAATCTTGAAAATACTCTTACATGGAGGTTAGGTTAGGAAAAAGATACACTAAAACCTCCTAAGGAAGCCGGAAAAACTACTTTGTTCTGTTCTGTTCTGTCTTGTATTTTCATCTTCATGTTGTGCTCATCATAACTACCAAACCCCCACCCCTCCCAATTTCCCCTTACACTATAAACACCGAAAAAAAGTAAATGTATGATAAGTCCTTCCCATCCCTTCACTCAGTGCATGTATTCATCAAAGCAAGTAATCTCTCTTTCTTCACCTTTCCATTCTCCTACACTCCTTCACTCAGCTCCTCTCTATTTTATTCCATTTCTCACACACACACCCACACACATCACAAAATCTCCTTCAACCTCCTCTTCTGCTCCGGTGTCAACGTCCCGGGAAACTTAACATTATACTTAACCACAAACTGACCCCTCTCATTCGGTTTCTTACTGAGTGGCATACCCAAACTAGGATAAGAATCCGAAGAACCAGGTTGGGTAGGACCAGCCTTCTCAATGGATATATTTTTGCCGTCGATAGTCGTCACGGTACGTTTCCACCCTGTGAGAGCTTCTTTTAGGTCAAGTTCTAATGTGAGGATTATGTCGTCGCTGTCTCGTGTGAAGAGAGGATGTTTTTTCTATTTTTTTGAGATTATATATTAGTGGGTGAAACAGGAAGGGATAGGGAAAAGGGAAAAGGGGAAGGAAAGAAAAGAAAAGAAAACATACCTCTTCAATAATAAAATGTAAATCCTGCTGACCACCCTCCTCCTGATCACCCACCCCCTTAAACTTTATCTTACTCCCCTTCTTCAATCCTGGCTTGATATCCATCTCGAGAATCTTATCTTGAGTTGTTCTCTTCCCTGTAACTTCATCAAACACCTTCCGCTTAATCTTCATTTTCTTATGACACCCCTTAAACAACTCTTCTAACGTCAGTGCTAACGGTCTCTCCACCGTTGTAACTTCAGGGGTCTCTGCTCTCCTCGAAACAGCCGACTCTGCTCCCCCAAATTGCGCTCGTCGAGATCTCCCACCTCCGGGACTACCCCTTGGTATACCACCGGCCCCTCCACCCATCGAAGCAAATAGATCCTCGAAGCCCTCACTACCACCACCTTGTCCCCTCAAGAACTCAGAGAATATCGATTCGGGATTACTGAAGCTGAAGCCACCACCGCTACTACCAGGTCCAGTACTGAATTCGTAATGGAAAGGCTTGCCACCTCGAGGCATTCCGCCCGATGAACTGAAACCTTCGAAACCGCCTGGCATGCCGCCTGTTGCACCTGCATAAGGATTTCCTCCTGTAGCGCCCGGTTCAGGTGGTGGAGGGCCGCCACGAAGCATGAATTCTAGACCGTATTGATCGTATGTCTTTCTCTTTTCGGGATCGGATAGAATTTCATAGGCTTGAGAAACTTCTTTGAATTTCTCTGCTGAGTTGGGATTGTCTTTGTTTTTATCGGGATGGTGTTTAAGTGCCATTACCCTATTTCCTTTGTTGTTAGTATTTCTGATCTGTACGTACGGAAACGAGGCTGCAGATGAGCGGTGGAGAGAGAGAGGAATGCGTACCGGTATGCTTTCTTGATTTCTTGCTGGTTGGCATTAGGTTTGACTCCTAGTGAATCATAGAGCTTCGTTTCTGCGACCATCTTTACTGCTGCCGTGAATTTTCACGCTGTTGGTGGTTATGATAGATGATGGGTTGCGGGGAAAAGGCTTCTGGCAAACGATTATCGATTGATCGAGCGTCGAGGTAGATCGTGTTATAGGCCGCTTTTTGGACAAAAGTTTCCCAATGTTTCTATGGATTGTTGCGAGGATGTTAATTCACAGGATTGAATGTAGGAAGAAGTAGATCAAAGGTGGTACGTTGGAGTGAGTGTGTATCGATCAAAGCAGCCAACGGCTGATCTCGTGATTGTAAGACTTTCTAGACGAAATCGGACAAAGAAGGGAGAAGAAATTGTTGGTATTTGAGAAGCCACAAACATGAATTGACTAATCCTTATTTGAGAAAGCGTCGTATTTGGAGCGCAGAGTTGAAGAATGGGTGCTTGTACTTTGTAGTTGGATTTTAATCCTTCGACATTGGAATTGACATCAGGTTTTGTGTCTCACAGTGCTCTGTTGCTTGCAATAATGCCTGTTCGTTGCTTGCAATAATACCTGTTCGTTTTACTCGGACCAGTGACGTTGATGTTTTTGGAGGAAGTTAAAGAGTGGAGGAGGTCGGCTGGCTTAAGCTTTCCGCGAATCAGGAGAGAGAAGCTTCTCGAAGCTTCGACTATAATGGAAAAGGGAGAATACAGTACGAGGAAACAATCGAATCTAGTTAGATATCACTTGGAATACATGAATATTTTACTAGCGGGGCCAATTGGCCAAGCGAAGGTCTCTCCTATTCTGAGCAATGCTATCGAAATGTATTCAAAGACAATTCAAGCTAGTTTCAACCTCATCAGATCATTTCGAATTAATAAATTAATTTTCCAATCCTAGGTATTAGTCGTAAAATACACAATGAGTCTATTGAACCCATCCAAAACCAATGCTCCCCCCTTTATTCAGCAAATCCAACATGCTTCACAGCCGCGCTCTCTTCCCGAACATCACTATCCTCAATCACCTCGTCAATATCCATGTTGTCAATAGTGCCTTGCTTCTGAGAGCTTCCTTTATAATGACGAGACATCTCGCGAAGACTTTTCATCTCCTGCATCTCTTGTGGCTGATTTTGATCGTCAAACGGGTTTGCACCCACAACAGACCCGTATCCCCCCGAACCTAAACCAATGGTTGCTCCGCTCTCATAAGATAAATTGAGTTCTCTTGTCGATATCTTGACATTGGATAGGGCCTCTGTTGCTTGTCGATTTTCTGATGCGTTCCATTTTGGTTCCTTAGACTCATCCGACGAATCTGAACGTTGATCAAACTTTCTTTTCCCTGGTGATCTAGGTGAGGTGACTGAACTTTGGGTGTCGTCACCCTTGAGTTCTTCCCTAAAGGTTTCATTATCTTGCTCCGCAAATAGCTGTTCCTTCATTAGCAATTTAATCGTAAGACTTAGAAGCACAAACCTCCAGGGGTCTTGGTAATGCTTGAAGATTCCACTCCATTGCTTTTTGACTGGCATAGACAAGGATGATGTTCTTGCTCTCGTTCCGGGCAGCATATAGCACACTCTCTTCAGTTGTTTTCTAAATGATAATTAGAACTCTATATCTATCAAAAATCAGTGAATTCTTACCTCGACAATAGGACGTGCGCTTGAGGCGGGATAATCAATTCTCCACCATTGGTCTTCCTTTGGCTTTGACTCGTCATCTAAACCCATATCAATGAGATCTGGTTCAGCACGCCTGCAGACATAAGTCGTATTATTCGTTGTGCTTACACCACGAAGGGTGTATTTGCGAAGAGTGGGCTCTGAGGGGTCATTCGAAGGTTCTGTATAAAGTTTCGATAGCTCTCTCAGTGAAGCACGTGCTTTCTCCTTCGCTTGAACCAAATCTATTTCATGTGAGCATACTTCAAAGACACGAGAATAAATTAGTACGTACCTTCAAGCTTCTTATCTATACTTGCCATGAGATTACGAAGAGCATTCGATAGGTAGGCATTCTTGGCTGTTTGACTCGTAAAGGCATCGCCATCCATACCAGTAGAGTCTTGGGTTTCACCCTCGTCATTTCCGGGGGAATCGTGTTTGAGTGAAGTAGTGAGCATATCTTTGACCTTGACAACCCTGTTTGCAGAGTTACTTGAATGCCAGGTGAGGTTCCATTCCTGTGTATCTATTAATGTCAACTGCTCCTCAATATCATTCTTTTGTAATCGCATCTGAAGAGCAGCCTGCCTCGAGCTCCCAAGATAACGATCCGGATACCAGACCGCAGGGATTTCAATACTTTTACAGCTTTCATCACCATCCAGCCTAAAGGCAATGGCATCACCAATATGAGACAAATATGGACTGGTGTCGTATTCCAGTGTAGGATTAGGCCACAGGATATCATCGGCCAGATCGTACAAAGTCTCAGCAGGACTATCTCGAAGCGGTAAGCTCATGTCCAAAATAACGAATTCCTTGAATTCCGGCTCGCCATCAGAGTCAGTATTAGCAGGAGATATGCCTTTGCTAAAGACTTTGTTCATAACACCTGTACCGGAAAAGATGTCCTTCCAGACTTCGAAGAATGTAGTTTCAACATCACCACCATAAACGGCGCGACGATAAATTTTCTTCTTCATGATTGGAAGGTGTGCCAATACATCGGCCGAACCATAACTACGATCAGTCTTGTCCAGGAAAGCCATAAGTCGCTGTAATTCCATGTTGAATCTTCTTTCCTCTCCCACGATGACCTGGACCTCTAAGCCATTTGCCCCAGACACCTCTATCGGCTTGCCTGTCCACCACTCCTTATTGTACGAGTAGAAATTGGCTACATCTGCACGGTCGATGAAGATTTCTCGCATGATAGGGATCTCATGATAAATCGTCAGAAGAGCCCCCAATCGGTGACCCTCGATACTTGGTTTGAGGAAAGCTGGGGCGTCAAAGTCTCGTTTTCGTTCGGCAGGCTCTGGATCCAGAAGTATTTCTTGAGTTGTGGTTTTCGTTACAGACACCATGCCCCATTCACCCGGATTGTATTCCGATCGATTTGCCGGGCCAAAATGTACCTTATCTGTGCCAGTGATGCCGGTTTCTTGGGGGGCCATACCTGCTTCCGCTCTAGATGCGGCCAGTGCTTGTTGTAGATCGCTGTCATTTTGATCATAGTTGGAGTAGCCATTTGTCTGCTCGACTGTGATATGTGTCAACAATTTCCACGCAGATATAGCAATGATGTGTAATCATACTTCCATCCATAGTCAAGTCTATGACCTTACCTATAGGGGACTTATTGTTACTCGTCCTCGAGGGAGGTCTTGATGGTGCACCCACATTGCCGTCGAGATGTCTGTATGGTAAAGGGTCATCAGAGCTCTCTATCGTGAAAGCTGTATCGTATTAGCTATACTTATAATTACGCCGGGTAGAATATCCTCACAAATGCCGTGGTTGTTTTCGCTACCATCTCGATCGGTGTTAAAGTGGCTTTCATTCCAATGATCCTAGACCTTAATTAGTCTGTGGAAGGAGCAGTTCGTTCAGGAAGCGGCTAACGTTATTGTAGCTCTTGCGATTACGGCTTTCTGGATTGTCGAACCATTCCCCGATGGCTTGTTGAACATTGTGATTGTTGCCCTAGAGGTATCAGTTTCTGGTTTCCATTCGAACTCTATTTCCAACATACCTTGATTCTATCGAGCGCATCGCGACGGTCAGTACAAGTAGTCAATGCACAGAACAAGTCGATATCATCCTCTGTGGGTTCCGGTGCGGCCATCATCTATCTTCTTCTTAGCTTCTTCGTAGGCTTCAGAACTTGCCGCCGCAAGGAATCAACAGCTGTGGCAAATTCTTTTATAGATCATGAATTAATTGGAAAATGCAATGAAATAAAACAGTAAATGCAGTCATAAAACCGAAGATTGGTATGGCTTAGTAGAGAAGCTCGACAGGCTGTAGTGACGAAGAAGAGCTGCATCAAAGATTCTGGTTATCGGTGATCAACCCCTGCAAGCCCCGTGCTACCATTACCGCTAGGATCCCCTCAGTAGATCAAGTATTTCTGCTATGTCGATTGAAAAGTGGTTCATTTCACTGGACAAGAGCAAATGTTTTTGGATTTAGAAATCTTTGATTTATGATACTGCCTTAATACGAAAAACCCCAGACGCCATTATGCCTAGTGAGAAGAGTATGCCAGACCAAGTTCGCCATCTCTAGAAGCAAGAACCATGCTGAACTCCTTTGTGCAAAAAAAGTACGCCGCAAGTAAATGCATGCCGACCTTGGACCTATACGCCACCCAAAGAGAGACCAAGGTGACCGTCGCTACGCTGTAAGACATGAAAATATGTGTGTGAGGTGATCCAGGGTGGATGCCTTCCGATATGTAACAAGAGACACTCTGATGTCCGGTTCCATTCCGTGTCGGCAACTTATGCATCCTCCATCTCATCATCACCTTCCTCCTCACTCTCCTGCTCTCCATCTTCGTCGTCGAATTCGCCAGAACTATCACTCGCACCAAAGTCGTCCTCTCCATCACTCTCAGCCCAGAAAGCATCGTCATCTACCATCTTGGCGGGTGGGGCAGTCTCGAGAGTAGATGGCATAATAAAGCCTTCAGGCACATCTTTCAACGATGCAATCACAGCCTCTTTAGCCTTTTCGTTGTATTCTTTTCGGTTGTCACGGTACAAAATACCAGCATCGACATTGGCCGGGGATCCGATCTCTGGATCATCCAGGAGAAGAAGAACGGATCGAAGGACTGATTCGACTCCTTGCAGAGGTGACCAACGTTCGCTTGCTTGCTCTCCTGATTGTTCATCCTCTCCGGGTGCGTGCAGAATCGAGATGCAAAGCTTCCCGTCGGTGTAGATGTTGGGGTGGTAGATTGGTCGCAGGAATCTGAATGTGGGAGGGCTGAAAGGGTAGTTATCAGTGAAAGTCATCTCAGCCTAGATTTACTCTCAAGTCAGCAGATAGTAGAAGGCAATCGGTGTAGAGCCTACCTTAAAATAGCCTCCGTTGAAAGCACTGTCTGGGTTGATGACCATTAAGCCGATAGCCCATCTGTATATCGCACCCTCATCAAGCTGTGTACTATTGTTAGATTCTGCGTAAACACTTCTGTCGAAGATGACTTACCTCGATACTGACCCATTTCTCCTTTACCAGCGACTTGAACTCGCTCATGAGACGATTCTTCGCACCTGCCGACATTGATGCAACGTATTTCGGATTACTCGGTCTCGACAGGATGGATTTGGATGTAGAATTGATTTAGCAAGCCAGTTGCCAAGTGCAAGTCCTCTTTTATTGTTGGATTCGAGGTTCTGGAAAGTGCGCCGAAGTTGACAGGGTGGAATGGCGGGAGACAAGGAGTCGGGAGTGCTGACTTGAAAGGAAACGATGAGTACAGATCAGTAAAGGGACAGATGACGGCAGAGGAGCGAAGGGTTTGGATGAGTTGGTAAATCGGTGGAGGGAAGATTGATTTGTTCGAATGGAGGATTAGGAGTTGTCTTTAAGTAGTCCGCGCAAGGCTTAGTCGTGGGCGGCGTTAAGTGAATCGTGGGACCAAAAAAAGAAGGCAAGACCCAGCAGGCCAATTTTAAGGTTTTCAAATATTAATAAGTGGCAATAGAAGTCATTAAATAACAATGGGCACAGAACCCTGCGGAGAATATATAACGTGGCACAATAATATACAACTCAAGGTGGGAAGTTGATCGAAATGAAATGCATATATGGACTGATGCAAAAAACCTTGAGATTATGAACGTGGACGTGGACGTGGACGGGGATGCCGAGGACAAAGTAGTTCTAGCCCCAAATGGCTCACAACTTGATCATTGGTATTGATACTCCATGCTATTTCTACTCATTCTTTAACCAAAACCTCCCTATTCTTGGGAACAATTCATCCCTTCACATCTTACATCTTTCACAAAGGCATGGCGTGTCGTCTTCGGGAATTCGTTAGTTGGGTTTCATCTATTTCTATACTGTTCCGCAGCACAACGTTCATAATGCGTTCCGCCACGCCACGCTCGACCAAGACCATGAACGAGCCCACTCGAGGATTGCCACCTTGAATGTATCTGCCTATTCTCCCATTTTTCAACTTTCCATGTCACAATAGCACAATCACAAGAAGATGGATATATCTGAATGTTTTTTCTCTCTCTCTCTCAACTCCTGCTCCAAAGTAAGCAGTGCTAACGAATAGTTCAAATGAGAACGCCAGTCAACTCTTAACAGAGTATTGCTACCTGTAGGTACTGATACTCACGACCATCTAAAGGTAACCACCAAACTCCCACTCTGTAATTATACAATAGAATTCCTTTGGAGTGTCGTATCACCCACCCCATGACACCAGACGCCATGCAAATTCTATGCATACAAAAACCACACAAAAGAGCCTCACATAACACGATACTCCTGTCCATTAATTCTCAATTTCGAATATTCTCCTTCAGTGCTCCTAATGCCTGAGCTCTCTTTTTTTCGGCAGACTTCTGTTCTAACCTAGCCTTTGCTGCTGCGAATCTTTCGGGAGGTAAAGTATTCCTCGCTCTTGAAGCATCTATGCTTGAAAGGCGGCTCGATCCACTATTTGCTTGCTGTTGCCCAGTGAGCCCGATGATCAACTTCTGTCCTGGGGCCTCTTCGACAGGACGAGATCGGACCATAGCAGGCTTTGGAGGACTGGATAGGATATCGAACGTTGACGATACTGGGCTAGTGTGGCATGTTCTCTCGTGAATAGCTCGGGAGGTGGCTAGAATAGATGACGGCTCATTGGATTGCAGATTCATTGTCGGAGATTGGAAAGGAATCTCTGAGTAGGCATTGCTAACAGGTGTGCGCTCCAATTTTTTGGATCTTTGGAAAGCTCTTCTTTCAGCACTCGAACTGTTCACAATCTCTGATAATGCACAATGCGGGGATTGTGGAAGAGGAGATCCAAATGGAGTTTCGGAACGAGTCGATTTCAAAGGAGCAAGAACTTTGGACGGTCTTGGGATGGATTGGCTCAACACTGGAATATTACTCTCCCGGGGTCGTAAATCAGCAGAATGAGTCGCTTGCGGGACCTCATTTTGTGGTTGGGGTTCTCTTTTCTCCGCTTTCAGAGCTCTGATAGACTTTAGATCATCATTGCTCTGCTTCAATTGAGAAATCTGGCTATGATAGCCTTCGACTGTCTTATCATGATCGAGTGCCTGAGTCTTCAAAGCCTTTTCAAGGTCTCGAGTTGTAGATTCTGCACTCTTTAATGATGCGATCTCTTCCTTCAAACCCACCACTTTGTCATAGCCCTTCTTCAACAGACGCTCTGCATCACGACGTTGTGATTTCGCCTGCTCTTTTAGAATATCATAATCTTTTTGAAGAGACTGCATCGCCTCATCTTTCTTCTGACGCTGCTCCTCTAAAGATTGTCGACGTTGCTCGCACTTTTCCATATGCTTCTCCAAACGCAGATCCGAATCGAGTAAATTTTGAGCAAGTCTATTGTTTTCATCGTGAAACTTACTATTTTCCTTTTCGGCAGCAGCCAGGTCCTCTCGTAGCTTCTGCATCTCCTTTCGAAGCGAGGTTGTCTCTTTTAGATCTTCTTGAGTAGCAGCGGAATGTCTCTTCTCTTTCCCAGCTAGCATGTCAGAATCTCCGTTTCCTTTGTCTGTTATCAATGCCTGGTCATAGTTGCCTTCTAGAGCTGCTCGGAATTCTTCAACTTGAAGGCGATATTGCATGGCAAGGGCTGTTTGTCTTGCTAATTCCTTCATCAATTCAGGAGAAGCATCATCACTCTCATTGTCTTTGTCCTCCTCGGCAATCTGTGAAACTAGCTTTGAGATGTTATCTTCCATCGCAATAACCTTGCGTTGCTCTTCCTTCAATTTCTCCGCAAGATCGAGAGCCTCTGCATCCTTCTTTCTAGCGTAAGACTTTGCCATTTGCTTATACCTGACCAGCTTCTTCATTTCGGCCCTCGCTTCTTCATGATATTTTTCGAATTCGGATTTCCAGTACTTTCCTGACAGCGAATGAGGATCATTTAAATCCATAGTCACATCTCCATCAAAATCATTTTCAGGTTCGAGTTCTTGCAATAGATCCTGGTTTGTTGTCGGTGACTTCCTCTCGGACTTTCTTTCTGAATTAGTATCCTTCCCAAGCTGATCTGTGTTCACATCTAGATTCGATAATGACTGAGGCGTAGGAAAATCATGGGCTTTTGAAGAACCATCTTTCTTAACTTTAGCATCACGAGCATTCTCCAAAGTCCTTGTAAGTGCTGTTTTCCGACCAGATTGCGATAGTGGCTTCAATTTTGATATCCATGGACTTGGAAATTTCCCAGGGCAGTCATTTAGCATTCCACTCTTCCCTGGGCCTTTCTGGATAACTGCTTTCCCTTCGTTGTCCACGACTTCTGTACCAAAAGAGACAGTCTTCCGTCTTGTAGTTCCAGTTCCCGGAGTCAAGAGAATGCCCTGAGGTTTTGTTGGTGATGCAATATTAGGTAGCAATTGTTTCTTCTCCCCTGCATCTCTATTGTCTGCCATTTTCTCGACTTCGTATAGGGTTGTCTCATTCTGGAGTGCTGGAGTTCCAAAAAAAGCAGATTTCATAGCTCGAGCAACGAACACGGGTCCCGGGGTTTCTGGCGGTTCTTGTCCATTTTCATCTATAGTGTAATCAGTATTTCGTCTGAATAAATGAAGCCTGACTTTTATATTCACCATACCTTGACCTTCCGAACGTCCTAGCCACCAACTCAACATGTTATAAATTGATCGCTCCGTAAATTAAATGCAAAATCGAGTCATTACGCGCCTCCAATATTCTCTTTGTGCTGGCTAAGGGGCAATTGGTTGCGGATACTGGTGGTGTAAATACAAAAAGAGGTGATTGTTTCTTTACATTTGTTTACGCCAAAGAAATAAAGGAAGGTGCGGCGGGTCAGCCCGCTAGCGCGTTTCTACGCAGCTCGGGATATTTTGTAGCTGAGAAACTCTGCTTGGGAGATGTTTTTGAATCTCTAGGTGAGTAATTTTTTGAAATCTGTCTTCACTTGGTGGATTGACAAAATTCACACAGGGCCGTCCCCAAAATGAAACGTAGAAGGCAAGGAAGAGCAAATGATAACGATGAACCTAAGAAGACTCGGGAAGGAGGAGCGCAAGCCGCATCATCGGTGAGCAGCAGGGGAGCTACATCTACAAGACACGCTACGAGAAAGGAGGCTACTACCCAGCTAGAAGAGCTTGAATTGCCCCAAGAATCCAGAGATGAAGATCAAGAAGTCGATGAGGATGAATTTGGTGACGATACGCCTAGTGAGACAATGAATAGCGGGCCAAAATCGAATTCTGGCAAACCTCTACTCAATGAGACGACGCCTATGAAGGCTGGGAACGGCAACAATCTCTTTTTAACACCACACAAGGTCAGCGGTATACATGATGCAGAAGGTACGCCGAAACTGCAGCGGAATCCAGATCGATCAGCAAGGAGGAAAAGTACAAGAACGTTCATTGAGCGGACAGTCTTAGGGGATACAAGTGAAAATGACGACGAGGAGGACGAGCTTGCACAACACATCTACGATTCTGCAGAGGATGATGAATTGGAACAAGAGGATATGGAGGCCGCGGGGGTTCCAACGACCCCCTCTAAACGCGGACGAGGGAGAGCAAAAGCCTCAAAGACTCGTGTCAAATCACTAACACCTCCTCCTGCAGACCTTCTCCCTTATGAATTATACTTCTCTCAGAATCGGCCTGGAAGGTTAAAAACAGCCAATTCCAACCTAGCTTCGCTTGCATTGCTTGACCACGAGGAGTATTTCAGTCTCCTTCGAGAGCATACAGACCCTCATGAGGAAGATATGAAATTCCTCCAAGAGCTGCACACCAAGTCGTTCGATCAGTGGCAATTTGAACTTAAGCAGAATTTCAACATATGTATATATGGCTGGGGATCGAAAAGAAGCCTTCTTCTCAAATTTGCTGAGGCAGTTTACAATTCGCAAACGGATTATGCAAAGAACAAGATAGTTGTTATCAATGGCTACGTACAGAATCTTACAATTCGAGACATCTTAAGCACTGTAGCAGCTGCTGTCTCTAAACGTGGTCAAAAGTTAGGCTCACATCATGGCGAAATGCTTGAAAATCTCACAGCATTGCTCGATGAGGATAAGGACAGACATATCACGTTGATAGTTCACTCTATTGACCGGCCAGCTCTTCGCCGACCAACAACGCAGACTTTACTCTCCCGCCTGAGTTCTCACCCACAGGTTCACCTCGTCGCATCTGCTGATCACCCTTCATTCCCACTTCTCTGGGATAGCTCCCTCCGATCAACATTCAACTTTATTTTCCATGATTGTACGACTTTCATGCCTTACACAGTTGAAACTGATGTTGTCGATGAGGTCCATGAACTTCTTGGCAGAAGCGGAAGGAGGCCGGGAGGGAAAGACGGCGTGAGTTTCGTGCTAAAGAGTCTGCCTGAAAATGCCAAAAATCTATTCAGAGTCCTGATAGGGGAGCAATTGGCAGCTATGGACGACAAGCCTAGAGGGGCATTTGCTGATGATGATAATGATGAGGAGGACGGCCCCCGAGCTGGAATTTCAAGAAATAGGCCAGGCGTGGAGTATAGAGTCCTGTACCAGAAAGCGGTTGAGGAATTCATTTGCAGCAATGAGATGAATTTTAGGACGTTGCTCAAGGAGTAAGTTTCAGCACATTCCTACTACATATCAGTGTTAATTCCTGATAGATTCCACGACCATCAGATGATACAGAGCAGGAAAGATGCTCTTGGAACAGAGATACTTTCAGTGCCTTTCAGGAAAGAAGAACTAGAAAATATATTAGAAGATATTGTATGATCAGTGAAACGAAGCCCATAGGTACGGCCTGAATAGATCTTATTTAGCAAGGCGTATAGGGTTGTATCTCGAATAGAGATTGGCTCTTAGAGGCAAATGTATACAAGAGTAGAGTCCACAAGTGATTTAGAAGTCACTTTTCTCCCCATTCATCAGCACGTGCCAAATACTAGGCTCTTAGTGCCGCCTTAAAGTTTATCAATTCCTCAGCCTCGCCACATAGCGCTCCATTTTCTCCAAAACGCAAGATTTTCCCAGACTCGTCGATGCTCCGATATGTGTGCGACTATATTAAAAACATGGCAATACTGTCACGCTCACCATTGAAAGACCCTTTGATCGTCATCCTTGGCGCTACTGGAACTGGAAAATCTCAAGTACACAAACAGCCCAATCTTTCTGACCGAAAGCTAACCAGCCTCGTAGCTTGCAGTCGACTTGGCGACCCGATTTAATGGCGAAATTATCAATGGTGATGCCATGCAAATGTATGATGGGTTGCCCATCATCACCAATAAAATCATGGTCAAGGAGCAGAACGGAATACCACATCATTTGTTAGGATTTATTCCGCTCGATGACGAGCCGTGGAGGGTGGGATTATTCAAGAAGAAGGCCAGCCAGATTATGCTGGAAATTCGATCCAGAGGACGACTGCCTATTGTTGTAGGAGGAACACATTATTACACACAAGCTCTTCTGTTTGGAGACTCGCTGGTATCCGAGTCTGAAGATGCTAGCGACATCGAGACAAAAGTGTCAACCCAAGAGATCTCAAGGAAATTTCCCATTCTTGACGGGCCCACTGATGTAATACTAGAACGGCTTAAAGAAGTTGATCATATCATGGCAGAAAGATGGCACCCAAAGGATAGGCGGAAAATTCGAAGATCTCTGGAGATATACCTGACGACGGGAAAAAAAGCATCTGATATTTACAAACAAAAAAAAGAGGAAATTCTCGAGGATCGTCCGCATATACCGGGGAATGATTCTACGTTGTTGTTCTGGATGCACTCTGACCGAGATCTATTGAGAACTCGACTCTACGAACGAGTGGACAAGATGGTCGAAGCAGGCTTATTGGATGAAGTAAAATCGATAGACAGCTTCCTTCAGCAACGATCCCGTTCCGATCTCAAAGTAGATCGGACCAGGGGTATATGGATTTCCATCGGATACAAGGAGTTTGAAAACTATCTATCCACCCTCAAGAATGATCCTGAGAACCTCCAAGAACTGAAGAGGCTTTACGATGACTCAATCGAGCGGACAAAAATTGCTACGAGTCAATACGCAAACCGACAGATCAGATGGATCCGTTTAAAACTTATACCTACCTTGGCAAAACAGAACATCCTCAAAAATTTGTATTTACTCGACGGTACCACTATCTCTGAGTGGCACAACACAGTCTCAAAACTAGCCCTCGAAATCACGACAAATTTTATGGCTGGCAATGAGCTTCCTGCTCCCAGCAGCTTATCTTCTGCTGCTCGAGAATTTTTAGCACCTGAGAAATTTGACGAGGACCTGGATAAGAAAGATGATTTCCGCAGAGTGTGTGAGATTTGCAATGTCACTGTTGTTGTTGAAGTGCAGTGGGATCGCCATCTTCAAAGCCGAGCTCACAGGGCTAGGGCTAAGAAGGATCAAAAGATAGCACGATGCGATAGGTCTCAAGCAGATGGATGAGAATTATACTTCAGCAAAACCGAAGTCCTCGGCTTTGGAGCTGCGCAGCTGTCAAGGTGCACCAGCGCAGCAAACCACAAGATATGTCAGGAAAGTATATGCCATCCGTAGGGGAAATGAGTCTGCAATCTATTCGGGGAAAACATGTATATGAGGTAGCCAGGAGGCTTATCTACGCATCATATTAGCAATGTTGTCCATATAGCCCAAAATTTTCTCAATATGTAAAAGCCAACTATCCATCGTTCCAAGCCTACAAAAAGCAGCACATACCTCATGGTTACCTTGGAGCAGGAGAAAAGGAAGAACAGTTTGCGGGAGGAGTGTCTTCTGATAACATTTTAGTTCTACTACTCAAAATCAAGGCACACTCAATTACCTTTTGCTCAAACCACCTCTATTTCTGTGGTTGTAACACCACTGCTATGTGATTTTGAACGTGAGCAATTTTGACTATTCGTTAATCCTATATCATATGATGAATGTCACATGACTAACCAACCACATTCAGCTAGTAGGCGAGCTGCAAGGCAATGCCTACATAACATCAACCTTCGTAGAACTTAGAAGAATAAACTATCATTGAACCAGACTTGTTATTTCCTTTTACCTTGCATATGCAAAACATCCGTGATACCTACAACATCCCCAGTCAAATATATCCTTCGCCCTCTTACCTACGTTTAGAAAGGCACAGCAGGTATTAGCAGCCAGTTCACGCTTTTGGATTTTCCACCAGATATAAACCGTACTTTATCCTCACTTACTTAAAGCTTGCCTACAAGTAATGAGAGGTTCGATAAGATGATGTTGAGAAAGAGAGTGAATTTTTGTTATTAGAGAAATTGGTGGATTCTCTACCTAGGATGGAATACTATTGGTCTTCTACCTCTTCCTTTCGCCTAACAAGGAACTACCGGCATTCAAAGATGGGTTCTTGATTAAATCCTTCCCGGCCGCGCGGCTATGAAAGGAATGGATGAAACGAGGCACAGCCCGCTAAAGTGCTAAGTTGTGTTACTTTTCTTCCTCTTTGTTTGATTAATCTTTCATCCCAACTAACACTGTTGGGTGTAGGCTACATTTATGGATTTGGCTATTGTGACGACTCCTGGAATAATTAAGCCTATAATATACAGTAATTTGACTTTAAAGATAAAGAGATAGATCGCTTATTAATATTGAGCCTTGAGCCAGCAAGCTTGAGCAACCTTATCCACCTCAATACTTCTAAAGGTGTTCATTAGGCCTCGCTTTGAGCAAAGCTGAATTCAGAAAAGACGTCGTGGCAGGCCCTTTCCCAGCTGAGGCTCATTGGAAAAGGAAGACTTCATGCAACTAATGAGTGATATATTGACAGTTATCCTCCGAATTGAAAGGGGAGGCTTTGCAGGCGTTTGCATGTGAGCAGAAACTATCAACTAGTAACTTCTTGAAAAGGAAAGGCCATATAGTCAAGTCAACCTTGTTAACACCACTTTCTGTTGCGGGTATCTCAATCCCTGCTACTCAAGCCTCGGCGGAAAAGCTTGATTCAACATGTTTTCTGGAACAATCTGCAGGGCGAGTTCGTCAACTTTTAACCTCATTACTAGGTAACATTTTCTCATCTTCAATGAGATGTTTTACTCTTATTTCCATAGGCGTTACCTCTCTCTTCGACCTCGGAAGGAGATAAAGCCTCGCCTTAACAAGTGCAATCATGCAGCCGTTGTGACCCAGGAAATTTGCGTCTGGAATGCATCGTATGTTGATCAAGTGATCTCCTGTGAACCAAGCTACTGGGAAAGAAAATTGTCACCATATCTGTTGGTACTTGTTTGCTTTCGCCTTGTTTATATCCCTCTTTGCAGGATAAGCTCCCACCTTCACAGGTAATATCTCAGAAGGAATCGGCAAGCAGATCTATGACCTTCCCTCAAGATTGTTGCTCCACCACGCTTCATGGTACTTTATTCACTTATTGGCTCTCCTTCAATGTTATTCCTTCATTTTAATAATTGGAAACATTCCCTATCTTCTCATCGCCTATAATCTCATCCTTTCTTTCGAACGCTTCTCCTCCTACAGCTTATCATCCCATCTACGAAATCCTCAGCTTGTTGCCCTCAGAGCTTGGTGAGTTTAAAAAGTACCTTCTTCGCACATCATATTTCAATTGAGAACGGGACGTTGATCGTGTCGAATACAATTTGGCATATGACCCTTGAGCTAATCGCAGCATCTGAGTTACTCACCTCTTGAGTGGTTATTTCTCGCCCCCAGTTATTCGAAGATTTTTCACAAGCTCCTCCAATCCTAACAAAGTTAGTTGGATATAAGAAGCGCAAGTACAGCCCGCACTGGACCTGCGATGGCGGAAAAGGCCAATATCGGTACTGCGGAACACAATGACGACGAAGTCTTCCATCCCGAGCCTCGCCTTGGAGCTCGAATTCGATTCGGCGAACAAGATGAGGAGACAGGACGACGACTTTCGTTAGGGCCCAAACTGTCCCGCACAAACACAGCTGGCAGTCAGATCTCAATCTCGTCTATGAGAGGACGGAGATATTCAGTCGAACCAGCCACAGCCCTCCCTATCACATACAGAACTGTCTCTTTTGCAATTGATGAGACGAAGGAACAAGAAAGGGTCGAAGCAGCACGCGCTAAACAAGATGCTGCTGCAGAGCTCGGTGACTTAGAATGGCACACCGTTTCTGTAAATGAAGTCGAAACCCGATTATCAACTTCTCTTGTTCAAGGCCTCTCACGAGAACAAGTGGAAATGAAGCAGAAGGAATCTGGAAAGAATGTGCCTTCAAAGCCGCCCTCGGACTTAGCATCTCGTGTTTTTGGTTACCTTTTTGGAGGGTTTGGCTCTGTCTTGCTAATTGGTGGTGTAAGTCAACTTGTTGTTTTGTTCTTGGATTTGGCAGAATTTTTGTAACACTTTGAGAAATTCAAAAAAACCAAATATTCTGAATCTACGATTTTCGCTTTCTCATTTTTCTTAGTCTAAAGATACTGACTCGTGGGGTTTCACTATAGATTCTGGTTACCATCACCTACGAACCTCTTGGAAGGCCAGATCCCTCTCAGGCTAATTTGGCTTTGGCTATCGTTTTGTACGCAGTGTTCGTTATTCAAGCACTATTCAATGCTTGGCAAGATTGGTCATCTTCTCGCACGATGGCTTCGATTTCTGGCATGTTGCCAGACGACTGTTTTGTCCTGAGAGATGGATCACGTATAGAGCTTGCTGCTGTTGATCTTGTGCCTGGCGATATTCTTTATATAAAATCCGGCAATAAACTCCCAGCGGATGTGAGATTCGTCGAAGTCTCATCTGATGCAAAATTCGATCGTTCAATCCTCACAGGAGAATCTCAACCAATCCCAGGATCAGTCGATCATACAGACAAGAATTATCTCGAGACTCAAAACATTGGTATGCAGGGGACCCATTGTATTTCAGGAAGTGTTATTGGAATTACTGTAAGTCCTTGGGGTGCTTTTGCCCCTTTTGGTAACTTTGAGAGTTAATGTCTTTGATAATCTCAAATATTAAGTGGATACTTCAAGCCTCTAAAACTATCCGGAGACTCGTTCTCCTTTAGAGGCGTATTCATGTCAATGTTCGAATTACCCTTAGTTTTTAAATATTTTCCTCCTCCTCCTCTCCCCTCCCACTACTTCCTAATATAGTAATGCTGACTCCGAGATTCTAATTTACAGGTGAGCACTGGGGATAACACGGTCTTTGGAAGAATTGCTACTCTAACTAATCGCCCAAAAACTGGCATGACTACCTTACAGAAGGAAATTCTAAGGTTCATCATCATCATTTGCTCGATCATGATCTTCTTCAACGTTGTTGTTATCATTTGCTGGGGTGCTTGGTTACGAAAATCACACCCTCAATGGATCAACACAGCCGGCTTGATTGTGGATATCGTTACAGTGGCGGTTGCTTTCATTCCAGAGGGTCTTCCAATTGCTCTAACTGCCTCCTTGACCATCACTGCAAATATCATGAAGAGTAATCAAGTTCTGTGCAAGTCACTGAAGACAGTTGAAACATTGGGGGCAGTGTCTGTTATTTGCTCAGATAAGACAGGAACGCTGACAAAGAACCAAATGTTTGCTACCGAATGTTCGATTGGAGCAAAGACAATGACACCAGAAGAAGCTCGGGACTTCATGGTTCAACATGATCTATCTAACAACTCAATCTCACAGCTACGAGCTTTGGCTGGTCTTTGCAATGCGGGCGAATTCGACGCTGCTACAGCTAACCTACCTCTTGCTCAAAGGAAGATTGCTGGCGATGCCACTGATCAGGCAGTTCTTCGTCTATCTGAAGGCTTGGGCGAAGTCCGCCAACTGCAAATGCTATGGAAAAAGACTTTTGAACTGGCCTTCAACAGCAAGAATAAGTTCATGATTCGTACTTTAGCCTTAGCAGAACCCGATGGACTGAAAATCGCTCTTTCACCAGCAGAAGAAGCAGCGTGGCAATCAGACGATTTGCTTCTGACTATCAAAGGCGCCCCTGATATCATCGTTGAACGCTGTACATATTTCGTTGCAGAAGACGGAAGTGTACAAACCTTCGGGCCTGAGATGAAGGCGACTATCGAAGAGATCAAAGACAAATGGTCTTCAGAGGGAAAGAGAGTCATTTTACTAGCTCGCAAGATCTTACCTGGTCACCGTGCAGCTCATACTCCGGAAAATAACTCTTTCGAGGCCGAAGTTATGCAGCAAGCTCATAGTGATCTTACATTGGTGGGATTGATCGGGATTGTTGATCCTCCTCGAGATGAAATACCAGAGGTGGTTCGAATATTGCGCAGAGCTGGCATTAGGATTTTCATGGCAAGTCCTCGACTTCTGTTTCTTGAAGAAATATCTAACATCCTGTAGGTTACAGGAGATTTCAAGCTGACGGCACAAGCCATTGCTATTGAATGTGGAATTATTTCAAACCCGCCCAATTTGATCCATGATCTTTCAAAGCTATCCAGAACTCCTGTTGAATCCGACAAGAGTGTTGCTTCCGTTGCAAGTGAGAAGGATTCTTTGGAAGGCGCAACCCGCTCCATTACACTCAGCGGTCCGGAATTAATCACGCTCAATAACCACCAATGGGACCAGCTTTGTCGGTATGAGGAAATTGTTTTTGCTCGAACAACTCCGGAACAGAAGTTGCGCATTGTAAAAGGTAAGCAATGGCTAGTTATGAGCTAATCCGCACACGCGCTCACAATTGCCTAGAATTCCAAAAGCGAGAGAACATTGTGGGCATGACCGGCGATGGAGTAAATGATGCTCCCTCCTTGAAAGCCGCTGATATTGGCATCGCACTCGGAAGTGGTTCCGATATAGCTATTGTAAGTTCCCAATCCTTCGGAGTGCCATTTCACTAAAAGGGGGTAAATGTCGGAAGAATTCTTAAACATTGATGAGTTGAATGCCTCAAGTCTCTTAAAACATTCTCAACTTCTTATCACCTTACTTCTACGTCCACTTATGCTACTTCCTAATATAGCAGTACTGACTCTGAGCTTTTGATTTATAGGAAGCCGCAGATATGGTTCTCCTCGACTCTTTCGGGGCCATTGTTGAAGCTGTAAAATACGGACGCGTGGTGTTTGATAACCTTAAAAAGACAATCATATACCTCTTGGTACAATATTCAGACCTCTTGTTTTCTTCTTCCCCCTTCATAGGAAATAGCTAACTTTATGAAAATCGACAGCCTGCTGGTACATTCTCAGAGTTCTGGCCTATTTTCACTAATGTCATCTTTGGACTTCCTCAAGTTCTGTCCTCATTCCTCATGATCATGATCTGTTGTCTTACAGACTGTGCTGCGGCTACTGTCCTAGCTTATGAAAAACCAGAAGCAGACGTCCTTCTCCGAAAGCCCAGAAATGTCAAAACAGACAAATTAGTTGATTGGCGATTACTTTTCCACGCTTACATCTTCCTTGGCGTCCAAGAAACTGTTGCTTCTTTCGCTATGGCTTATTGGTATGTTCAACGCAGGGGAGTCCATTTCTCAGACCTCTGGCTTAGTTATGGAGCTTATCCGAATTACTATGACTCTGAAGTTCAACAAGTTTTAGCTGAAGCTTCTTCGATTTATTTTGTCAACCTGGTTGTTATGCAATGGTTCAACTTAATGGTAAGATAACTCGTGATTTCAGAATGCCTTCAACTAATATCCATCCGAGGCCACCCGTACCAGAAGATTGTCAATATTCCAGCAACCACCAGCCTTCAATAAAGCAACTCAAAATTTGGCTCTCTTTCCTGCGATCCTGTTTGCATTGGTATGTGATAGTTGGGTTCTTTATTTTACTCTGCTTGCATATAGTTATGCGGTTACTGTATAAGTCTCCCTAGCAGCTCACATTAGCAGACTGATCCACTTTAACAGGATTTTTCTCCTAGTTTGAGTATTCTCTCGAGATGGGTAATTCTCCCTAGCAGAGTAACTTTCCTGAGCAGACTCCTAACGCGGAGAAGATTGTCCCCCAAAAATCTTCTAAATCAAGCAAAGTCAACTAACTTCCTAATCATCGTCAGGTCGTGATATTCATCTTTCTATACATTCCTGGTCTCACGACCGCGATCAAATCGTCGAAGATTCCAGTCGAGTACTTCTTTCTTCCAATTGCTTTCGGATTGTGGGTTCTCTTCACAGACGAAGCTAGGAAGTATTTTGTCCGCAAATACCCAAAAGGCTTCCTGGCAAGGCTAGCATGGTAAAACCTCATAATAATGATAGAATTAAGGATGTCATAGCTACAAGGACTCTGCGGAAAAGAGTCTAGGGGTCAAAGGAGAAAGAAGACGTGCCTCATTGATAGAGCTGAACTAGGACACATAACAAATTATTAGCTGAATTTTTTTCCAACTTCCATAATTGACTGTCGTATTTATTTTGAAATTCTCTTAAAAAGCAAAGACCTTTCAATATTTTGCTGGTGAAGATCAGATGAAATTCAAAAGTGCAGGAGGTAGGAAGTTTAATATTTGAAGATGTGCAATAAAATCTTTTGCTTGTCTCTTAATACTCGTGACATTTAATATATTTTATATTGATAGGTAATGAAAATGAAAATGAAGACTTTCACAAAGTATTTGAGAGCGCTGGTCTAAATATTCCTTGACTTCAGGCTTTGCCTATATCCTTTAGGGGAATTAGAGACTGGAGCGCCTACTTATTGTAAAGTACCTTGGGGTTTTCACTAGAATAGTCATAATGAATTATGAATTCATAACCTTTACTGATGATTTGCACTTGGTAGAAACGTGTTTCTATCATAACGCTATTATTCAAGTAAGGCATTTTTTAGAATTATATCAAACCCATTTACATTCAAATCTTAAAATGTTAAATATACCACTTCTCACCGCATAGTCTCAATAGCGCTTTAGTATAGCATACATTATTACGTATATTTATAAGTTTATAGAGAGTAGAGGTTAAGATTTTAGAGATATCATACAAACGCTAATACTTCGTAAATAGTTCGAGCACTTAATATTAATCCAATTACTACTACAGCAGAGGAATCTTTGAAATTATGGATATTAAGTGATATCAAATCTTTTAATTTTCCCCTATTCAAAACTTCGGAAGAGAGGCTGAGGTTGAGGCCACCTCTTTACTTCCCAACCCCCTTGTCGAAATTCTACTAGCGCACCAGCGAAGAACACCAAAGCTTTGAGATCTGGCAATAATTATAATTTACATCAACCACGCCCACGCCCACATTCTGCTCATCAATAACAGCAGAATTGTACAACCACTTTTCATCGTCTCTCTTTCAACTTCCTCCTTGTTTTTCAACGTTTGTGAGGTTCTATCCCACAATCCGCCAAGATGAGTGGCCGTAAGTTTTCCCCCTTTTTTCGCAGCTCCCCAGCGCTCCCAGCTTCATCAATAGCCTCATTTCTCCATGACTTCACAATATAGACTATAGTATCATGGCTAACATTGCGCGTGTTCTCTCAACGCAGTTCGATTCCTCGATCTCATCAAACCCTTCTCGCCGATCCTCCCCGAGGTCCAGCAACCCGAGACAAAGGTTATTTTCGCACAGAAACTAATGTGGACGGGTTTGACATTATTGATATTTTTGGTCATGAGCCAAATGCCATTATATGGTATTGTATCCTCAGACACCTCGGATCCGCTATACTGGTTGCGAATGATGTTGGCAAGTAACAGAGGAACGTTAATGGAATTGGGTATAACACCAATTATCTCTTCGGGAATGATCTTCCAGCTCCTCGCTGGTACTCACCTCATCGATGTCAATCTTGATCTCAAATCCGATCGCGAGCTCTACCAGACTGCGCAGAAGCTTTTCGCTATTATCTTGTCAATGGGTCAAGCTATGGTATATGTGTTCACTGGTCTTTATGGTCAACCATCCGACCTCGGCGCCGGTGTTGTCTTCCTCCTGATCCTCCAATTGGTTGTAGCTGGCTTGATTGTCATTCTTCTCGATGAGCTCCTCCAAAAGGGATATGGTCTTGGAAGCGGTATCTCGCTTTTCATCGCTACAAATATCTGCGAGTCTATTGTCTGGAAAGCATTCTCCCCTACGACCATTAACACTGGCCGTGGACCAGAATTCGAAGGTGCTGTCATTGCGCTCTTCCACTTACTTTTGACATGGCCAAACAAGCAGCGCGCTCTCCAAGAGGCTTTCTATAGACAAAATCTTCCCAACATCATGAACCTCTTGGCCACCCTTGTCGTTTTCGCAGCCGTTATCTATCTCCAAGGTTTCCGTGTTGAAATTCCAGTCAAATCCTCCCGTCAACGCGGTGCTCGTGGATCCTACCCAATCCGTCTCTTCTATACCTCCAACATGCCGATCATGTTACAATCCGCTTTATCCTCCAACGTTTTCCTCGTCAGCCAAATGCTCTACTCCCGCTTCTCCGAGAATTTACTTGTCCAACTCTTTGGTGTCTGGGAACCAAAAGAAGGATCTGCTCAACTTTTCGCTACTTCCGGTCTCGCATACTACATGTCTCCGCCACTGAACTTCACCGATGCTCTCCTCGATCCTATTCATACCGCTATCTACATCATCTACATGCTTGTCGCCTGCGCTATTTTCTCCAAGACGTGGATTGAAGTTTCTGGTTCTAGCCCAAGGGATGTCGCTAAGCAGCTTAAGGATCAAGGTCTCGTTATGGCTGGTCACAGAGAGCAAAGCATGTATAAGGAGTTGAAGCGTATTATTCCTACTGCTGCCGCTTTCGGTGGTGCTTGCATTGGTGCTCTTTCTGTTGCTAGTGATTTGTTGGGTGCACTTGGATCTGGAACTGGTATTTTGCTTGCTGTCACGTAAGTTCTCCCTCTCTTCATAATTTGCATACAATTAATGACTTGGGAATAGTATTATCTACGGATATTTCGAAATTGCAGCAAAGGAAGGTGATATGGCAGGCATGCAAGGCATGATCATGGGATAGATTCTTCAATCCATCCCACCTTATCATATATCTTTCACTCTCTCATTGTCATTTCCAGAGGAGTCTACATAAAAACTCAACGAATTTCGTGCTTAGAGAGAGAAGAGCGAGGGGCAAGGATTTCTAGAGCAAGAAATTCTTGTGGTTTCTCTCGTGGACCAATCTTGTATGTAATATCATGGTGATAAATACCACAAAACATGGGAGAAAGAATATAAAAAGTCAATGGATGAATATGGATGGACTAAAAAAAGAAAATGAAATGCATTGCGAGCCGTGGGAGCTTTTTGTGTCTTTGAATCTATCTATTATTAATATATATATAGAGTAGGGGAAGAGAGGGAAAAGACGGTTCTCAGTTGTATTTAATTATTTTATTGAAGATCCTGTGGACTTGTTTTGTATGAATACTTGGGACCGATTTTTCTTCTGTTACAATGCTCTCTTGTGGAATCACTCTCTCCGAAAACTACTCTTTCTGAAATCTCTAAAAGAACTGCTCTAAAAGGATTACTAGCCCATACGCAGCTCGCGATAATTAGTCGACCTATAGGGAAAAGCTAATACACTCTCCTTCTAATAATAGGCCCAGGAAAGAAAGGAAATAGAGGAGAACATCATTCATATCGAGGGCTAGATATGAGGAAGTCTTTGATCATGTGTGACGTCGACGTCCTTGCCCAAGGCACGTCACCTGATCTCGTCTAACCTAGGGCCTTTAGGAAGCACCTTAAAAGGTCCCTTTTTCTCTTCTATTTAGCTCAGTATCTCGATGAATGAGCTATTAGCCAGTTGCCCTACTAGACGAAGCGTGACAATGTGTATATGGCCAGCTGGTGCAAAAGCTTCAATTAACCCTTAGAATCTAAAACTTGTGACACGAACGCTGGTTTGAATCCTTAGAATTCTAAACTAAGGAGAAAAGAAAAGATAAAAGTATGTGCCGCTCGTTTAGTTCACTGGACGACTGGCTTGCGGATGATCCGTTTCTCCTAGCGGGGGCGGGCGAATTAATCGACCCGCTTACGGCGCCAACCCGTCACAAAACTAAGGCGAGAAAGGGAGAAAAAAAAAGAGGAAAAAACCCGAAAACTATATATCGGCCAGTATAAAAGTAATAGCTAACGATCGATCGCTGTTCTCATTAATCCTTAGAATCTAAAGCTAGATAAGAGAGAAAAAGGAGCGGAAGGTTAGTGTAGGGCTGGCAGCTGGTTTACATGTTCGCTCACGTGATATAACACTAGCGAGCTGACTAATCAACCGAATGGAGTTCCGCATACTTATTCCTAAGTAGGAAGTGCGTTGAGGGAGGTAGTAAGTAGGACGCTGAATTGCAACACTTGCAAAACTATAGCATAGAAGCAAATGCAATTGAATCGATTCAATTACTTTGAATATGTTACCCCTTGAAATTTAAGTGTTTCTAATCTTGCGTTAAGCTGCTGTCCCCTCTCCCTCTACTCTCAGAACTCACTGAGCAAAAATAGCATCATCAAAAAGCATTCGTTCATTTAGTGGCAATTCAAATCTATTGGTAAATAAGCTCCCAATTTTAATTTCCCTAACAATCTTCATCTATTTATTAATACTCTTATGGTTTTTACTCAGTCGGGTATGGCTACAGGAGGATAAATTTTCCAGGCTAGGTTAGAGGCAAGCTGAGAGAGGGCCGGGGAAGGAAAGGGGGCTTATAACAGCAGGTTTTGCTGGAGCTATTCTTCACCAGGTATCGGTTTTTAGGACTCAAGGTCTTAATTTTTTTTTTCTTGAGGGGCTTTTGTCTTCCGGCCTTGCGGGTAGAGAATTGAAAGTAGGGTTAATTGAGTTCATTCTTTAGTCAGCCTAAGTATTCTTTAAGAATTACAAGTCTTCTTCTCCTTTCTAAGAAAATTTCTGTGATGGGTTTTTCTCCTAGAGTTTGATGATGTCCTCCGTAAGGAAATCAATCTGACTATCTGCCGTGATCAAGACGTGCCCTTCTTGAATCATCCTATATGAGCGAGATCGGAGAGGTGAAGGTCCAGTAAAGTAATCTGACAGCGTTTCTGTCATCTATTGGCTAAAAGTTAGATCGAGATGCTGGAAATCTTATATCTCATGGTATGACTTGCTTGCTGATGTGAGATAAGAGGGAGCCTCTTTGTGAGCTGGGCATTCGGGTTGTGATGAAGAAGCAAATTGATAGTTTGTAATCTGAATTTAGTAGTTTGGAGGGTTGAGAAATGAATGTAAGTATGGTTTTGGGGTAGTAGAGAGACTGTCAATGTCAAAGAGAGGGAGTTATGCCTGAAGAACAAGGCCAAAGCAAGTTATAGTCCTTGCTGCTGGTTTGTAGCCTCATCTGATCGCGCTGACTGTGCTCGGGAGGCAAAGCACATATAAGATATAAGCTTCTCGGGAGGAACAGAAAGGTGAATGATCGACCGATGTAATCATTGGATTTCGTTCTTATTACTGGAAAGAAACTGCTGCTGATGTGACTTGGTATAGCCTCAGTATCATCCGGTGCCCGGGGGAAGATGGAGGACTCGTTCTTATTTGTCAATTGAAGTAGGTGTTAGAAAATGATGTATTTGGGGTTGAGTTTGTCTCAACGTGATAGAAAAAGACCCTTCGCAGGACTACTGCACTGCACATTTCAAATGTGCATCGACTTGCAGCAGACATATAGGAGAAATCCCCAGTTCTGGGTGAGATGGGGTGCTGGATCCATTTTTTAGACATAGAGATAACGATTCAATCGCCCAATTATTTAAAGAGATGAGATTCCCCAAATCATTATTGGCATTAAAAAAAAAAGGCAGGCGAATCCATACCGTACATTCCTCATACCCAGCCCACTAAATAGACTCTTCGGGGACTGTAGCATGCATAACATACGAACAGTGATGCATGCGAGTTGCTTCTGAGCCTTGGCCTTGTCACGCCGGATGACTCCCCAAGCGCTGTATCGAAGATGACTTCAAGTTGAATGTCGCAAGGAGGTTTATATCCAATCATGACCGGTCCGAGGTCAGCGGCATTTCCAGGAAGGGCGGTGTGCAACCACATGGACGATAAATAAGGAAAGGGAAGGTGGTTGCCAATGGCGTTTTCATGCCAAAACTCGTGGTGGCCTTGCGATCTCGTGGGCCCAAGATTTGCCATGCGTCTGTGTGCTTATGCTTGTAGCACCATCAGTCGGTCGTAGTTGGGGGCGGCGAGGGGGGGGACTTCCGATATCGATATTGACATCCATCCGTCTGAGCTTTTCTGCTGTGTCCCAACTCCCGTACTCCCGTACTTCCGTCGTTTCTTAGCCGTTGCCTGCGTGCAGGATGACAGAAACGGCTGGTGATCTATTGATCTATGACTTTTCCATTGCCAGTAGAGCTTTCAAGAGGGAACCAAGAAAAGATGGGGAAATGGAGAATGGAAAGAAAACCAAAAACCAAGAAAACCATTGCAATTCTTGGTCGGTGCTTCTTCCCCCGCCGAAATAGTCACAAGCGTTCCCTGCACCTTCCTGGCGTGGAGTGGGGCGGAGGGATTTTGGTTGGTTGGTTGGTTTGCTTGCAAAGGCGGGAAGTGAGAAATAAATCCAATCGAATCCCATCTTTTTTATTTCCTCTTCATATGCAAACTGCAATTGCACCGCGCCCTTATTCGATATCCTTTGCCTTGTATATTTGGAACATCCTCACCCAAAACACCTGCCTTCATCCATTGATTACCCCCCAAGACGTACGCTTGATGGTGACAGCTTGAGGTTTTCCCGCTTCAATTATTGCTCTGGGATATTTAGCTCTGGATCCAACTTTCCGAAAAAGATGTTGGACATGTTGGACATCTGTGCCGGTCCGATATGGCAGACAGATGATATCACTAATTGTGTACAAAGAGAGTAAGAGCGAATCTTGGAACCTCTCCATTCAGATTGCTAATCCAATATAGTTTCTTAAAAGTTCTCTTCCCATTCATAGCTACTATCGTTTCCTTTCTCGCTATATTAATACCAGCCATAAGGAGAACAATCAAGTCAAAACGGAAAACAGCCTCCCAACCTATCCCGGGGGGCGGGTACGCACATGGGGTTGCTGCGGCTGCGGCGGATGAGGAAGATGAAGGGCTTACGATGAATGGCGGTCCTCTGACCTTGACAAAGACAACCACCCAAGGATCAGTCGCAGCACTTGATAGGCCCACAGGCCAAGATACAATAGTTCTCATAGAGCTTCTGGCTTTGGTGGGACAGGTTGCGATCAATCTGGTAGCTTTGGTCCTTCATGCATATGGTCCAAACGGAACAATAGCTGCGGTGGCGGGGACCATCACCTGGGGTTATATTCTGGCTCTTGCAATTCTCCGTTTTACACTTTCAAGCACGCGGTGGAGAGTACCCTACTTGTGGAACCATACCGCCACCCTTTATGCTTTTCAATGGCTTTTCTTGACCGTCATTTTTCGGTCGGTAATCATACATCCCCGCTCCAGAGTTGCCCAGATCCTGGTCATTACGGAGTTTGCTTTGACTTCCCTACTCTTTACAATCGCCCTTACAACACGGAAAGGAAATAAAGCTGTCGTTTTGGAATGGGAGGGGGGCCTTGAGCCTTCCAAAGAACCCTTGGCAAGTCTTTTTTCGCTGGTTACATTTTCGTGGGTGGATGCCATTGTTGCTCAGGGCTATAGGGAGACCTTTGAAATCGGGACCGTGTGGAATCTACTCCCGAAGGACAAGGCTGCCCAAGTGCTTGCAGATTACCGCCAGGTAAAGAAAACTACAGCTTTGACTTGGCATTTGTTACGCCACTTCCGTACCCTCCTCATCATACAAGGTCTATATGCCGTATTAGCTGGCATCATTGCCTTTGCGCCAACTCTTCTCTTAAGGTCAATTCTGGAGTACATCGAAAACCCAGGAGATACTCCACGAAACGTCATTTGGCTCTATGTTATCTTGTTGGCAGTGCTCGATATTCTTCGATCCTTTTGCGATGGGCAGGCTCTTTGGATTGGTCGAAAGATCTGCATCAGATTAAGAGCAATCATCATTGGCGAGATCTATGCGAAGGCCCTCCGAAGAAAAGCTGCAGCAGGAAACGATACCGTACTGGGAGACAAGCAACATGCGGTTGATTCGGCACAGCCAAGCTGGTGGAGAAAAATGTTGGGTCTGGGTGCCAAAGAGAAGAAGGAAGATCCTCCCAAAGCTAACGAAGACCCTTCAACTGCAGATGCACCTAGGGAGAAGAAAGAAGGAGATGAGCAGGTCAATGTTGGAACTATCATCAACCTGATGTCTGTTGATTCGTTCAAAATAGCCGAAATTACAGCATACCTGCATTTCCTCTTCGCAAACGCACCCACTCAACTCATTATCGCCATCTATCTTCTCTACCTAATCCTCGGCTGGAGCAGTATCCCAGGTCTGATAGTGATGGTCATCTTATTCCCAATCAATCTTGGTTTGGCAAAAGGGTTTGGGAAATATCAAAAGCAGATTATGGCCGCTACTGATAAACGTATCCATACCACAAACGAAGTTTTGCAGAACATTCGAATCATCAAATATTTTGCCTGGGAAGAGCGATTTAGTAGCATTGTTGATGAGAAACGTGCTGCCGAATTGAAGGCCCTGCGCAACAAGTATATTCTTTGGGCAATAGCAGTCGCTGTTTGGAACACTGTTCCCGTAGTAATTACCTTCTTTTCATTCCTTTTCTTCACTGTCGGCGAGAAGAAGCCCCTGTATCCTTCAGTGGCCTTCACCGCGATGTCACTCTTTCAGATTATTCGTGTACCCTTAGATCAATTAGGAGACATGATTGCACACGTCACGGAGACGAAAGTCTCTCTTGATCGAGTGGAAGAATTTTTGAACGAGGAGGAGACAGAAAAATATGAGCAGCTCCGTCATGACAATCTTGATGAAGAAGGTAACAAAATGATTGGCTTCAAGCAGGCCACTTTCTCGTGGGGTGGAAAGGAAGCTACACCGGAAGACGTGTCGTCTGCATTCCGCTTGATGGACCTGGATATCAAATTCGAGATTGGCGAATTGAACATCGTCGCTGGTCCAACAGGATCTGGCAAGACATCTCTTTTGATGGCTCTTCTTGGTGAAATGACCCTTATCAAAGGTAAGGTATTCCTACCTGGTGGTTATAGTCGTGAAGAGGTAAAACCTGATCCAGAGACCGGACTCACTGAAAGTGTGGCCTACTGTGCTCAGCAAGCTTGGCTCGTCAATGCAAATATCAAGGAAAATATTCTGTTCTCAGCACCTTTGGACGAACAGCGGTATAAAGACGTTATCATTGCCTGTGCTTTGGAGCGCGATCTGGAAATTTTAGATGCTGGAGATGACACGCTTGTTGGTGAAAAAGGCATCACTCTTTCTGGAGGCCAGAAACAACGCATTTCTCTCGCACGAGCTCTGTACTCGAACTCGAAACATGTCCTTTTGGATGATTGTTTGAGTGCAGTCGATTCCCACACAGCCAAATGGATCTTCGACAACTGTATCCGTGGTCCATTGATGCACAACCGCACTTGCATCTTAGTTACCCATAACCTAGCGCTTTGTGTTCCTCAATCTCGATATGTTGTCTGTCTTGACAACGGCAAGATCACAGTTCAAGGTTCATCAGAAACAGTCATGGCTTTGGGTAAGCTAGGAGAAGAGCTCACCAAGTCGCGTCCTACATCAGTATTGAATTCCAAGGTTCCATCACGAGTTCCATCAAGTGTCGGCGAAGAAAGCGAAGAAACCCTTACGGATCCGGAGGAATCCATAGGAAATGGGAAGGATGGCAAGAAGAAGCCCGAGAAAACTGATGAGAAACAGGATGCCATGCAAGAAGGAAAAGCTGTTGGTGGCGTGAAGTGGAGTGTACTCTTTCTCTATTTGAAGTCCATGGGACCATGGTAAGTTTTATCCTACATCTCTTTAAATTACATAATTAACAGGCCAAAGGTGGTTCTGGGTTGCCGCGGCTGTCGTTTTCGGTCTGCAGCAAGTTGGAGGGTATGGTGCCAGCATCTGGATTAAGGAATGGTCGAATCAGTATGAAATTGAGTCGGTCAACCAATATCCTTCGACTCCCGACTTAATCTCTGGCAACTCAATTTCAATGTTTAAAGTCTCAAGTTCTCGGATATCACAGATCCATCCTTACTTTGATTCGAAAAAGTCTACATTATTAGCAAAAATTGCTCCTGAAGTTGATGTCGCATATTATCTTGCAATTTATGCATTGATTGGCGTAGCTTGCATGTCAATCGCTCTTTTCAGGGACCTTTGGCTCTTCTACGGATCTCTCACTGCAAGTTGGTCTATTCACAAGCGGTTAATGGCGGCTGTCACCAGAGCCAAATTCACCTTTTTTGATGTCACTCCTCTAGGCCAGATCATGAACCGCTTCAGCAAAGATTTAGAGGGTGTAGACCAAGAAGTAGCACCAGTTGCCATTGGTGTTATGTCCTGCGCGTTGGCAATTGTCTTGACTACTGGATTGATCGCAGTTATCACCCCTGGTTTCCTCATTGCAGGCGTCTTTATCTCTACTCTATATTTCCTCGTCGCTAAATTCTACCTCAGATCTTCGAGGGACCTCAAGAGAATTGAATCTGTCCAACGAAGTCCATTATTCCAACAGTTTGGAGAGACTCTTTCCGGTATCACCACGATCCGAGCTTATGGAGATGAACGACGGTTCATTCGAGATAATATGTTGCGAATCAACACCCATAGCAGACCTTTCATCTACTTGTGGGCTACAAACAGATGGCTCGCCTTACGAATCGATGTCATTGGAAGTTTTGTGGCCTTCTTTGCAGCTGTGTTCATTGTTCTAAGCATCGGTACCATCGATGCAGGTTCAGCCGGTCTTTCCTTGAGCTACGCGATCAGCTTCACGGAGAATGTGCTTTGGATGGTACGTCTTTACGCTGTGAACGAACAAAACATGAACTCTGTGGAGAGAATCAAGGAATACTTGGACGTTGAGCAAGAAGCACCAGCAGTTATTGAAGAGACAAGACCAGCTGCGAATTGGCCAGGTCAAGGTTCCGTCGAGTTCATCAAATATACTACAAGGTACCGAAAAGATTTAACTCCTGTTCTCAGGAGCGTAAGCTTCAAGATCAATCCTAATGAGAAAGTGGGTATCGTTGGACGAACAGGAGCTGGCAAGAGTTCGCTTGCACTTGCCCTTTTCCGAGGTCTGGAAGCCGAAGAGGGCCGTATTTTGATTGATGATGTTGATATTGGTCTGATTGGGCTGCAAGATCTTCGAGAGTCTATTACTATCGTTCCCCAGGACCCAACACTGTTTACGGGCACTATCCGGAGCAACTTGGATCCCTTCAACCTTTTCACGGACGAAGATATATTTACAGCTCTGCGCAGAGTCCAATTAATTGGAGCTCCAACATCAGCAGCTGAACCTTCCACTCCTATCGTATCCCGTCCCGCTTCACCCGGCGGCTCGGCAACTGCAACTGGCACCAACACACCTCGAACAAACAAGAATGTATTCCTCAACCTATCGTCCCCTGTTACGGAATCCGGCAGCAATCTATCCCAGGGTCAGCGACAACTCCTCTGTCTCGCCCGAGCTCTCCTCAAACAACCACGTGTCCTAATGATGGATGAGGCAACTGCCTCCATCGACTACAGCACTGACTCGAAAATCCAAGAAACCATCCGAGAGCTCAAGAGCACAATCATCACCATCGCCCATCGACTCCAAACGATCGTAGATTACGATAAAGTGTTGGTTCTGGATAAGGGCTGTGTGGTAGAATATGGCCATCCGCATGAGTTGTTGAAGAGAGAAGGCAAAGATGCAGTTTTCAAGGGGATGTGTGAGACGAGTGGGGAATTGGAGGCGTTGCAGAAGAAGGCCAAAGAGGCGTGGGATGCGGGGAGATTGATTGATGATGAGTGAATAAATTGGGGCGAGGTGATACCAATTGTTTATCTGGTGGTTTATTATAATTATGCATTCTGATGGGCGGGCAGCTGGCTGGCGGCGTGTTTATAGATATTTTTATCCTGTTGATTAGACCACTGGTTTTTTATTCATCTGGTTTCCGATGAATTGCATTATAAAAACTTTGTTTTATTTGCATCATCTGAACATATGTATAACTCTTAGGTGTGTCGGAATTTAGGACTTGGGATTAGGAATTAGTGCTGACGTGAGAATGAAAGAGGGTTCTTGGATCGAAGTATTTAACACCCTGCTCGAGCAGAAAGCCGAATAAATACAATAACCTAGCTCTGTTGAACTAGTACCGCGTCATACGAATTAAAATCAAAACTCCCTCATTATACTTATTAGAATGATTAGGTTGATACTTATCAATAGGAATTCGACATCATACTAGATACTGGGGAGGATGTAGGGGGAGAGGGGACGAGAGGCTTTGGACTTTACATAGGGGAATTTCGGGTGTTGTTGATTAAAGGGGGGCTCGCTAAGCAGGGCATTCCGTATTTAGCTTTGAAGGTTTCTTTTTAGAGAAGGTTGACAACAAGTTGATCACCTAGAAATGAATTCAGCTAAGTAATATCTGAGTCTAGTTAGTGATTCGATCGACCTGAAGATCAATCCAGAACTCTTCCCAATATTTCATTATGTTGTCTAGTGTTTTATCCAATCTAGACATCAATCAACCACAGTAATCTAGATATCTCCTCTTTCATTTTCAAGAATATCTCTCTCGGGAAGCACCTCATCTTTAAAAGCAAGCAGACCTTTCATCCAACTTATACCTTAGATAAAACCCGTGGCAAGGGTTGATCTCACCCCACAGCATTTCCACAAACAGCTGGATTGTGGACCGTAGAAGTTACGAGCTCAAGGATCGGCTTTTGACAATACAATATGTACCTTACTTACCTTACCCCGCAATTACCCCACAGTTGACATTTCTTGGATATGAAGTCATTTACCTAGCTTTTTTATTATTTTCATTAGGTACCGGCATGTTGCAGTATGCAACAATTGCGGGGACGGAGGTATAAAAGGAAAGTTCTTCCAGCGGGATCATTTTCTTTTCTTTTTTGTTTTGAGAATGATCCGTGGGCCTTTTCCCCAAACAATTGAAAATGTGGCTCCCCAGAAGTACAGGTTTCTCTCTAGCCTTCACGACATTCTTTGCTTCTCAAACAGCAGCAGTGGATAATGGCTTAGCAACTACTCCTCAAATGGGCTGGGACAATTGGAATGCCCTCGGCTGCGACGTCTCCCAGACTCTTCTACTGCAAACAGCCAACCTAATCGTCAATTATGGACTCAAAGATCTCGGTTACCATTATGTGATCTTGGACGATTGCTGGTCTAACGGCAGAAACGCTTCTAATAATAATTCTCTCATTGCGGATGCGAGCAAATTCCCGAATGGCATGGCTGCAGTGGCTAATGCAATTCATGAGCTGGGTTTGGGGTTTGGAATGTATTCTGATGCCGGGAAATATACTTGTGGGGGTTACGCGGGGAGTCTCGGGTATGAAACCGTGGATGCGGATACTTTTGCAAGCTGGGGAGTCGATTATTTGAAGTATGATAATTGTTACAATGAAGGACAGGCGGGGAATCAATTGATCAGCTATACGAGGCTAGAATTCAAATTTCTCATTTTAGAGTGGATTTGCTGATACAAGGAATAGATACGCAACAATGTCTAAAGCACTCAATGCCACGGGTCGACCAATCCTCTATTCGCTTTGCAATTGGGGAGAAGACTATCCCTGGAACTGGGGATCGACCATTGCAAACAGCTGGCGTATCTCAGGCGACGTATTCGATTACTGGGATACATACGATGCCCGGTGCCCTTGTACCGGTACTGATGCTTGGAATTGTGGTCTTCCTGGTTTCCATTGCTCTGTTACTAATATCGCGAATAAGGCTTCTTTCATTGTTTCCAAAGCACAACCGGGGGCTTGGAATGATCTTGATATGTTGGAAGTGGGGAATGGTGCTATGAGTGATGCAGAATATGTTAGCCACTTTAGTTTATGTATGTTTTCCCTCTTCCTCTTTGTAAGACGTGGTTAACAGAAAAAAATAGGGGCCGCAGTGAAAAGTCCTTTGATCATGGGCAACGATATTCGCACCATCGCACCAGGAGATCTAGCTATCCTTAGCAACGCCGCAGTAATAGCCGTCAACCAAGACCCTCTCGGCTCCAGCGCGGCCAGAATGTTTTTCGACGCCTCGACCAACTCTCAAATATGGTCCGGCTCTCTCAAATCTACCACCAATACTTCCATAAACGACATGCTGGTGCTCTTCATCAACGGCGAAGACACATCTACTACCATGAACGCCACTCTCGCCGACATTTTCCGCGATTCAGGACCTGCAGGCACCGCGCCACAAGTATCCATGTCTTGGGAGGTGCGTGATTTGTGGGCGGGGAGAATGAGTACGCAGGAAGCGCAGAGTATTATTAGTGCGAGTACGGCGGCGGAAAATGCTACGAATGGGGTTAATGCTACGAGGGTGGGAGGGGGGAGGTATAATGCTACGGCGTTGGGGTATGCACAGGGTTTGGCGATGGGGAATGAATTGTTGTTGGGGAATTTAACAACGACTGTGCTGCCTCAGGGAACAGTGACGGCGAGTGTGGATGCACATGGAGCGGCCATGTTTAGGTTGAGGGTTATTGGTCGTGGGAAGAGGAAGAGAGATGAGTTGTGAGGGTGCTAATGTGATCTTTGGGAAGAGGAAGAGAGATGAGTTGTGAGGGTGCTAATGTGATCTTTGGGAACTGTCGGCTAGTCTACTACAGAGAGATGGAGAAGAACTATTTAACTGGTCAGTTGCCATATCACCCTTAGCAAATTTAATGAGGAATTTATGAAATTAGTTTGGAGTGAGTTTTGTTATAAAAAGGCCACCATCCCCATTTGATATCACATTTTGTATAACTACGGAGAGACCATTTTAGTGAAGTCTATTGACTCTTTTTTTTCTTCTCAAATATGTCTGCTTCACGCCCGAACACAGACATTGAAGTCTCTGTCTCTGTTAGATTTCCTTTTGCATCTTTAATGAACGTTAAATGATCGAAATATGATTCATGCACCTTGGAACATTTCCACGAAAAGGGGCTCACTAATGTCTTCCCGTTACTATCCCTAGGATTCGGATAAAATAGAAAGGAATCATTAAGTTAATTCACATGAAAGGGTTAAATTGAATCCAAAAGGATTATCCATTTCTAACTAACATATCTCATGCATTATTCATCCTCCTAGGCTTTTTCTCAAGTTCACATACTCGTCGGCAAGAGGTATTTCGCTGTTCAGCTGTTATCACTGCCATTCCACTAGTCGGCTCCAACAGAGAAGGCAGTAGCGGAAGAACTGACCTTGGAAAGTAAGTCATACGGTACGGTACTGCTACATTTATATACACCCAAAATTAAACAATGTAGTAACAGGAGTGTAAGTATCACCTGGCATGCCTACAGAGGTAGAAGGAAAGAGATAGTTGATTCTAAAAGAGAACAGGTTTTAGGTGCTCATAAGGTTTGCACTAAGGCTCACCTACTAGCCTGATTGTGAGTCATGAGTTAATGAATCCAAGACCCTTCTCTGGCGTGGTTATTCGTTGATTGAGTGAGAAAGTAGTATACGTGGAAATGGCAGGCCCTCGAATGATAATGGCGAGAATAGTTGTTGATATTTTTCTCTTCCCTTACTTCCTTCCCTTCCTCTATTTTAATAACTCAAAAAGAATATCAACAGCTATAGTCTCCTCTCCTCAGTGCTATCGGTGCCAAAGGCTGTCAAAGCGCTGTCGAGGGCATGCCAACGACGGCAATAGAAGTTCTCTTTTTTTGTTTGGCGCCAACGATAATCTGTTGACTACAAGTATGATCAAGCAATTATAAATTGATATACTTAGCAAATAAGGCAATTTAATACTTTCGTAATTTAAAGGTAATTTAAGAGGCGATTTCAAGGTGATTTGATGTGCGATTTTATGAGCGATTTGTAGAATCGGGCAACAATAGCAAGAATGGGAGCAACGCCCAAAATAGCGTAGATAGCAACAGTGACAGTCAATGGCATAGTTGACGATTAATATACCTTCGATCCCATTGACGTCATCCGCAATTCTTTATTTGAATTGGGGGCAAAGGATTGAACTCGCACCTATTGTCCTGTTGACATGCCCTTGACATGTATTAGTTCGATGTTCTTTCTAGAATAAGAGTACCCAATCCTTGAACAACTTTCGCGATTCATTTCACCTCTCCTCAGCAAGCAATCATCTCCTCCCTCCCCTCTCTCCCTCAATCCAAGTAGATAAGTCCCCCCTCTCTTCTACCATTCTTAATACCTAACTTTGCATTCCCTCTTTGCTTTCGGTTTTAAGAATTCTTGAACTGACGAAGAAACCCCATAATATGTAAGTGGAATTTAAGAGGGTTGGAAAAGTCAATCCTAAATAGTGAAATTAACATCCTCCTTTCGGTTTGGTGTTTAACTAAAATGGAGGAGAGAAAATGGAAATGCGGGTTAATTGAATGACAACAATAGACATCATTGCCGCTCTTCTCGAGGGAAACTTCTTTAGCAACATTCTTCCACCCTTTCCTTCTTCGCCCTTTGAAACAAAAAATCAAGTAGAGAAAGAGAAAGAAAAATCCCAATTTCCGTGTACATCCTTCCCATACAATGATACTGACTCCACCGAGCTTTGGCTTAGTTCATGAGAATAATAAGCAAAATCTCTAATTACATATAGGATCTAAAGCCAATCAGACCTGCGGCTCGTATCCTCAGTCAACTCCAATTCACCACCCCTCCCGAATCAAAGCCTTCTCCCTACTTCCACTCCACTGCAAATAATATTCCGCAAAGGCAACAACAGTATTCTGTAGCCATCAATTCACCCTCTCCCTCAATTCTCTTCCCATCCAACAACATATAAAAACCTCGCTTCCATCCTTTTCTCTTTTCCCTTAACACAATAGCCCATATCTCTGACATGTCGTCACGGTATACCCGCTTGATCTAAGTGTAGATATATGATATAACCCCGGAACCTAACCAAAAAAAGAACCCCTTTCTTTCTCCCCCCAACCTTTTCCACCTCATATCCTCGCTAGAATGGCTATGAACGAGCTACACCTCCATTCCAAGAGATGTTGTAAGGGTAGAGAGAGGTTAATAAAAGGCGAATAGAGTCTGGTGACAGTGAGATCTGTTGTTGTCCATAGCTACTGTAATTTATCTTATTGTCCTTTTATGGTGAAATTTGAGAAGGTTTAGGGATAGGTATGTACATGCTACCTAGCAAGAAGAAAATAGATGACCTAAGAGCTATGAGGTATAGAATTAGCGAATCAGTACACTGTTCATATAGTACACAAGTGGGAAGAATTTCATGAATCGGGAAGGAGAGCTTATATCTACTATTTGGTTCTTTGGATTGGGTATAGCTTAGTATCTGAATTGGAGAGATTGGAGAGGTGCAGAATTAGAAATCGTATCTTACGAAGTATACGTTGTGTGAAAATTCTGTTCTATCATACTATACACATTCCCGTTCCCTATTACCCTACTCACTTCCTCCTTTCTACCCCACCTCACATTCCCACCAAATCACTTAAATAGCATCGGCAACAGCCCCCCCCACAGCCCCAGCTAACTCCCCAAATAACACCCCCTTAAAAACCGTCTCTCCAAGCCCCTCCGCCCAGTGTCCCGCATCAGTCAACCTCCTTCTCCAAAGCTGCTTCTGCCTCTCACTCAATTCCTCCCATTTCTTTCCTACCCCACCTACATCTCCATCATGCAATTGCGCCTTAATACTACTCTTTACTTCTGGACTCGTCTCATCAATCGGAGAGACAGAATCATGGATGAATACGACACCTTTGCTATTGTCGGCTTCTTGGCGGATATCTGCAAAAAATTCTGGTAATCGGAGGGCTGATCTGCCTTGTGAGTCGAAATCTGATGAGTGGGAGATGGGCTTCAGAGGATGGCTTTGGTGTTTACTCTTAACTGGCTCATAATCATCAGGGAAAATATAAGGTTTCCCTAATGCCTCTTGCCACACGACGGGAATTCTCTCTCTCGCTCCCAAGTATGGTTTCACATTGCCCCTGATTTCCAATATACTCTGTACCAAGAGAGCAGTGAAGAGAGCGGCGAGCGCAGTGAAAAGGAACCCGAATCCCTTAACGACTGCTGTTGAAGGAAGAGCGACGACGTAACGTGGAGAGCGAGATTGGCCTCTTTTGATGGACAAAGGAACGGGGAAGAGAGGGAGCGTATGTACCATTACTGTGTTGCTCATTCCCGTGCTCGCTAATTTTAAATACTGAGGAGGAGTAGAGGCGGTAACTGGGGCAGAAGGAGGAGTGAAATTCGAGAAAGCGAGGGAAGTGATTTGAAGCGGATGGACATTTTTGAACGTTCGAAAGGGTTTGATTGCCGTAACCATATACACGTTTCCTTCATGCTGGAGATCAACTTTGAAGAGAGAGATGGAGATGTTGTGGCCGGCTACGGCGATAACAAATTGGCTGTATTCTTGAGGAGCGGAGGGTGATTCTGGGGGGGTGAGGTTTGAGACTGCGAGGGCGGTGGCTTTGGCTATCGAAGAGGGAAGGCGATGGGATTGTGAGAGTCGACATTGGCCTCTTCCACTAGGGGGTAAGCGGAAGATCTGCACTACTACCCCTCCATTACTGTGGATATTCGTAAGCATAACTATGAAATCTTTCGTTAACCACCGTAAGGATCTGAATTTCGGTATCGTAGGCTTTTCGGATGTTCTCGAGGCTGGAGTGATGTAGATACATTCAGGCTCCGCGTCATCTGTTTTCGAAGATATCTTCTTGGTGTAGATATCATGCTCATCGCAGTATGCAAACATGTATTCCTCCTTTCCAGTTTGTATGAAATCCATATCCACAGCCTCCTTACTCGTCTTAATGGCTCCCTTCGGTGTTGTAGTCCCTGTAGTAGAAGTTTCGAATAGGACGATTTCCGACTGCGTCGCCAGCCCAGTCGCAACAGCTCCGAGCTGCGACTGATTTGGATACGGTCTCGACAATCTCGTAACTCTCTGATATGAATCCTTCTCCGTCACCGTAAACAGCGGCGACTTTGAGATCTCCGAGATCTTAGTCGCAGTAATCTTCTTTGACCCAGATTTCCCCTTCCCTTTCGCAGTAGGAGGCTCTATCGCTAGAACTCTGAAATGTTGATTCTTCCCGTTTGCCAGGTCTGAAGGTCCAGAGTTTATACCCGCGAATACCAAGGTAGCTTTTCCCTTTTTCTGCCCGACGGCAAGACTGGTAACACTGTCTTCATCCTTGCTGAGTTCTATCTCCGCTACTGGGGCGAGTTCTTGAGGATCTGAGGTGTTGAGAAGTGTCTATCAGAATCTGGTTAGCATTTCTTCCACATTTCTCTAGAAATGGATAAGAGACCAACTTACTATCTTATTCCCAACGCCAGTCTTCCCAGCACCTCCTCCACCACCGACCACCAGGCGCGATGCATCTAAAGGGTCAAATTCGCAAGCATAAGTTGGATATGACAGAGTCACCTTCGCAGATGGTATTAATGGCGGCATTATTCTGACTGCGCGATGTGTTGAGCGACAGTCAAAGGATTAATGAGCTTGGTGCGAAGCAAAGAGAACAAAGGCAGAAGCTCAAGAGAGAGCTTTGTGGCCGAGGCCAATGAAAGAGCCAGAGCTTGAGCCAGATTCAGATTTCAGCGACGGCCCTGCCGACGAAGCTAAACCTAAAGAAACATGATTTTCCGAGGGGTCAGCGACAAGCCTAATTTATGTATTGTGTTGTTAATTTATGTGATGTGATTCAATGTTTGCAGGTGTCCAGATGAAGATCTCTAGAGGAAAGGAAAACCTCTTTTCACAACAATATTCTTTATTTCCTTTTTATGTTTTTTATGTATGTTTTTTTTTTTTTTTACATACTCTAAACACTTACTCTGCTAATAAAGTAACACCTCATGAAAGAAATATCTCTCCTCTCGCATAGACCAGACTATTCAGAGACATTCCAGGATATCCGCAAGTCTGAAAGGAGTATAGAGAAATGAAAAAATAAAGACATCTTGTAAAGCCAGGGCTTTCTATCAACCTCTTCTGTGTGTGCCACTGGATAAGCTCTTTGAAGATAGAGCCTTCAAAATGCGACCATTTTATGCCTTGTAATCCGAAGGTGAACGACGCAATATTTAAGAATCTCCCCCCAAGAACGCCGTGGATCCATGTTGTCCAGTATGTACCGAACCAGCACGGAGTATGATTTATTTTACCAGTTCGAGAAAAAGAAAAAGAAAACGCAAATTGTGATTTTTGAGGGGAAAACTCATGACATCCCATATCGTAAACATGTATTCATTAGTGTCGTAGAAGATATTGCACACCTATTTAGCATGCTTTCGGAAAGCCAATAAGTCAGCTAAGCTTGAGAGAGAGCAACCATGCTTCAGCAAGAAGTCATGATTAAGGAGTTCCTGGGCTGATGCTCGAGAACGAATGTCCACACAGAGACAGACGGACAGGAATGCCTTGAGCTCTTTGCTCAACTTCTCAGGTTTCTTCAGACGAGGAGTTCCGTTGGTAGCAATCAGGTAGAGTGCCTTGAGAGGTTCTTCGTTAAGGTATGGTGGTTCCGACTCGATCATCTCAATTGCCATGATTCCAAGGGACCAGATATCGACCTTTGGGCCGTACTCCTTTTGCTTGACGACTTCTGGGGCCATCCAGTACGGGGTACCGACCATAGTGGCACGCTTGGATTTTTGCTCAGTAAGTTTAGCGCAAAATCCGAAATCAGCTATAACAAGCGTCAGCATAAGCGCTACACAAACTTCAAAACAAACAAACTTACTGATCTTAACATTACCACGAGCATCAAGAAGAACATTATCACTCTTGATGTCACGATGGATAATATTTTGGTTGTGAAGATGCTCAAGGCCACGGCAAGTCTGTCAAACGTGTCAGCTTATGGATTTCATGGAATTTTTGTTTACTCACCTCAAGGCAGATGGTGGAGATCTGATCTTCCGTGATGTTTGGGTTGTTGTCAATAACGTCGGTCAAAGCACCTCCCTCCATGAACTCCATGACTACCCATAGTTCGGTGTAGTTATTACGGAGGAAAGCATCTAAAAAGTTGACGATGTTTTTGTGTTTGCTATCCTTCATGACCATGATCTCATTGACGATCAATTCTTTTCTTGGTTGGTGGGCAAGATCCATCTGTTTAATCGCAACTTGAGCTTTGGTACCTTGTTGTCGAAGAACTTCACGGGCGACGGCAGATATAGCGTTCTCCTTCACCTTAGCAACATATACAGACCCAGAAGCACCTTGACCAATCTTCTTTTGTTTCGAGTATGACAAGTTCGGATCATCTTTGGACACAGCTTCCTTCAATTTTGCCATGACTTCATTCTCTGACATTGTTGACATTCGTACATCTTGCTTACGCTCATTTGCTGGTTTAGCAGTTAATGCGGCCTCAGCAGCTTTAATAGCATCATTTTGTTGAATACCATTGTTTCCAGCATTTGGTTTAGGAGCAACATTGAGAGGTTTGACAGGGTTAACAGGAGCAGGAAGGCGAGAAGGCTGGTTTTGCTGAACAAGTGCTCGTTGAACAGGTGTTTGCTGTGCGCCATTGGCATTTCCATTTTGGTATCGGGGTTCTTGTGGGCGCTGGTTATTTTGGGCAGAAGCACCGTTTTGTTGATTGGCGATGGATGACGAGTTTTGTGAAGCAAGTTGAGGACGAGGAGTGGTAGGAGTAGGGGCAGAGGGAGCTTGTCTTTGAGTACGCAGAGCAGCTGGAGCTTGGACTGGGGGACGAGCAGCACCAGGAGCTGATGGAGCAACTCGAGATGGGTTGTAACGATCTGCTGATGAACCACTGCTAAAGCCACCAATTTCCTGTTGAGCAATAGGTACTTTGTTCTTAGGAAGAGATGCATTATATGCTTCCATTTCTCTCTTATTCTGCTCCTCGGCGGCAAGACGTTCACGTTCGCGTTGAGCCTCTAATGATCTTTGGCGCTGAGCTTCTTGAGCCTCTGGGCTGACATAGTTCGAAGCCATTTGTTGCATTTGCGCACGTTGTTGGCTTGATTCAGGGGGAGTAGGTCTTCGGGTTTGTTGTGGTGTACCAAAGCTATTATTTCTTTGCTGTGAAGTTTGAATTGGTCGAGGAGGAACCACGGAAGTGCCAACACCATATCCAAGTTGTTTATTTTGATTGCTAGTAGCAGGGGGCGTGGGCATCAATTGGGGGAATGCAGCAGGATTCTGTTGGCGCTTGGTGATATCTGAGTAGAACTCTAAGACCTCGAAGACTGCTTGTGGGTTGGCCTCATAATCTTCCTTTGTAATAGCAGAAGAGTTGAGAAGTTTTGACCACTCGAGAGGTAGACCAACAAATTCTCCAGTCTGAGGATCGAAACCTACATGGACGGAATGGCTGAAGTTTGTAGGATTGCTAACGCCACCCATGCCAGGGCAACGAGCATAGATATAGTCGATCCATTCGTACAAGTCATCGTCGCTCTTGACCCTAATTTGTAGAACTCTGTATTGACCTTCATCGTCTCCAGGGTTGTTGGATTGGCCAGAGAGACTTCGTGATACTTGGAAGATGGTACCGGCTGATTCAACTCGACCAACTGCATTAACATCCCTGAGGATGATTTGATATGACACCTTTCCGGCCTCCCCCTTGAGGAAATCGAGTGAGTCTTTTCTTAAGATGAGCCACTTCGACTTCCAAGGCTGGAGGAAGTTTTTTCCTTCTTTAACTGAAGCCCAGCCTTCCTTGATGATGGCTACACCACCTTGACCATCCACATTTGTTTGTTGTCTGGCAAGTGGCAGCGGCATAGTAGCACCAGTATATGTTGAGGTTGCGGTTCGAGTAATGGGAGAGTTTATGCTCATTGAAGACATGTTTCCAGGAAGGTTAACGGTAGAAGGTGTGAGATTCAGGCGAGGACCTGTGGGTGGCCTAGGAGCTGGTCCAGGATTCATGAACTGTCCAGGAGTGTAGATACTGTTGAAGAGAAAGACAAATGTCAGTCATGCCAGTTACTCAAAAAGTAGTGAGTGACGGTTTAACTGAATGGCAGTCCAAGAGGTTAAAAGTGCGAAGGTTTACTACCGTTCGAGACAGAGCGATCCACTTGGAGCACCTTGTGTTTGAACAGTAAACACTATGCGAACTGTGCAGGATCCACAATTAAAAATTACTGACCTGTTCTGTGAAGCCATATTGGCGACTGTTTATTAATTACAGTAGAAAGAAGTGACTATGTGCTGTCAAAGAAACGTGGATGGACGTCGCGTGGGTATCTTTAAAGAAACTGCTTGAATACTAATTGATGGCGCATTAATAAAGACATCCCACAGAATTTACAGATAGGGAGCCACATACTCACAGCTGAAAAGAAAATTACTAGAATTGGGACCTTTTATCAGGGGCCAAAGACGAAGTTCAACCGGATCGATCTAAAGCCAGGAGGAGGGTTCACCGCGCCTCGACAGAAAGCTGGTTACTTTGTCGCGCAATGTCCAGCCGGCAAACTTTGGAGATATTTTTACTGGGGACTCATGAGTTGCGGCATGCGCATTCGCAGGAGGAAATGGGGAAAGTCGAGGTTCTGATGGCAGTTGGCAAAGGAAGATTAGAAGGGCTGTTGAAGTTGAGGAGGAGTTTAGAGTTGCAGTTGGTTATGTTGCTAGGGATTTTAGCTCCCGCTACGGCAAGACACTATGACCAGATATGCAATTCGACCTGGTCAAGACCTCGACAATAGTATACCATTGGATCGGCAATAGTTAATTTGCTAAATTTTGGGTGAATTATATACTTCACACTAGATATATAATATACATAATATATATAATACTTCCTGCTGAATTTCCAGCTACTCTCGAGCCGACACTTAACATACAATTTGCCTCCGGCCCTCAACAATGGGGAAGCGCTCAATGTTGGAACAACGAAGCAAATCTACTAGGAAGGACAAGCCAATAATGCTCTCGTGCACCAAATCCTAATGCACTAGGAGCGCTTGTCGCAGCCTTCTAATGCCTCCTTCTGGGGCTGTTTCAGAAGAAGGATGTTGAACCGGCCCCTTTTTTCTCACACAAATACCCTAGTAAGACTCTTCTGTACGGCTCTCCATCAACCCGTGAACTTATTAACCATCATGGATAATGTCCTCCTTTATCCCTGGAAAATCCGGGAAATAGGAGGGATTGGAAATGCACAAGCATTGGCTCTCAGCCTCTACAGCTTCAAGGAGCAAACTTTCAAGCCACCTCCGAGACTGTAGCAAATGAAAATGCAGGACGAAACCTTGAAACATTGAAACATGTTTCTGTCTGTCTCACCTGACCCTATTGCAAAGCCCACTTGTGTCTGTTTGTGTGAGTTGACCACCTTGGTTGTCATGAACGTCATTATGAATGTGTCAAAATCTTAAGACTGTCTATGATCGATCTTGTGAAAGCGGAAGGATCTATTATGGCTGGCGACAGCTACCAGGCTCGCCTTACCCTTTTCTTTGTGTGGACAGCTAAATACCTCAAAGGTGGGGGATCTCACGGCTTTTCTTTCTGTGACATCTTCCCTATCCTAGATGTGGCGACCCCCCGAGTAATTTCGACGGGCTAGAAAGATTATATATATCAAACCCACCCATTTCCTTCGAAGTTCAGCTCACACATAGTAGGCAGAGTGTTAGCACGCTGCTCAGATCTAGAGTCATAACTGATACTTTCGGGGCAGACCTCTAGGAGGAAGACTCCGCAAACTATTCATTCTCTGGCCGATGGAGCAAATAAAGATTTCTTTGAGGAGTAAAAAGGACTTAGTTGAGATACATGAAATTTGCTTCTATTCCTTTTAATTTGTCCTTATTCTTGGAATTCGCTACAAACCAAATCCCAGATTTTTGATACTCCATCAAGTCTATCTAACCCATTTCCAAGTCAAAAATCATCCAGTCTCAAGCCGCTTCCCTAATAGGAACTTCAGCCTCCTGGCCCTCAAAAATAGGTAATTCTTTCTCAATATCTGCCCATTTCTTGGCACCCTCGACCAAAGACTTGACAGCTGCCAGAATCTTGTCTTCATCGGCACGGACCTGCTTTGTAGAATCTCTATCTCTAAGCGTGAATGTTCTGTCGTTGACGCTTTGGAAATCAACTGTGATACCGAGAGGAGTACCGAGCTCGTCGTTTCGGCTGTAGCGTTTGCCAATTGAGGCGGAGGAGTCGTCAATACGGCTGGAAACACCAAGCAGTCGAAGCTTTTGAGAGATTTCTTTGACGAGAGGCTTGAAGCTGGCATTTCCAGATAATGGGACCAGTAAAACCTTGGTAGGTGCAACTGTTGGAGGAAAAGATAGAACCTGTGTTCTGTCAGTCATTGACAACTGATAATATAGAATGGAAACTTACACCACGTGCTTCATCACCACCTTCACTGCCACGAGTCCAATAGTTGTGTTCGATCAAGGCGTAAAAGATTCTACCAATGCCGAAAGAAGGTTCGATCACATTAGGGGTATATTCTCTGGTATTCTCAACTCGCGTTCTTCGTTCAATAGTGATGAACTCTTTGCCGACCTCAACCTTGCCGTCTCCAACACCCTCAACATCAATGATAATTTTACCATCGCGCTTGAGCTCCTCTGCAAGAGCCTCACGCTTGTCTTGTGGAAGAGCCTCGATAGATGCCTCAATAGTTTTGCCATCCTTTTTGAAATGAGGACCGAATTTCTTCTTCTCCAATTCGATTTGCCATTCTTCAACACTGATGGGTGTGTCCAACTTTTCTCGGACAAGTAGAGACGCACCAGTCTTCTTCGCGTGGACCGTCAAGTCGTACGCACTCCTATCTGCACACCCAACACATTCAATCCAGCCATAACTGATAAGCAATTCAGCATCCCAACAGTCAGCGGCATAATGAGCCATCTCATTTGCCATATGCTGTCTGAATCTGATCTTGTTTTGATCAACACCAATCTTCTCCAAGAAAAGATGAATACGAGCCAAGAAATAGCCCAAAGTTTCATTATCAACAGTACCATCAGCAACAGCTTTCCCAATAGCAACCTTTTGAACATTAGTCTGGCCAGCCAATTGTGTGTGGCGATTCAATAGGACAAGCTCGACATCTTTGACTTCCCCGAAACGAGCATGCTTCTTGCCACCATGCGGATCGACAAAATGCTCAATTTCAGCCATCAAGAATTCACGGACGCGAAGAAGGCCAGCACGAGGGGAAATCTCATTTCTGAATGATTTCCCAATAGATGCTGAGGCAAAAGGCATTTGCTGGTTGTTGTATTCCAAAAGCTTGGCAAAATTGACGAATTGTCCTTGAGCAGTTTCTGGTCTAAGGTAACCTGGCGCATTGCTGCTTGGACCAATCGAGGTTTGGAACATAAGGTTGAATGGAACAGGCGCTGAGGGCTCTGCACCAGTATCAGGGTTCTTCAATTCGTATTTTTTGATCAGTTCCCCAAGCTCCTCGCCATTATAGTTATCAATCTATTCAGGTCAGAAGCTATCCTTGAGACACTTTAAAAGTCCATACCTTAGCTAGGCACTCTTCGTACTCCTTCACAACAGCATCATCTAGCTTCACAGCTTCTGTGCCTTTCCCCTTGCGCTTCTTCTTCTTTTTGGAGGGATCATCTTCCTCTTCCTCTACTTTCAGACCGCGTGCCTCTTTATCGCCCTTCAACCTTACCTCCAGAACCTCCTCCACAAAGTGATCCGCCCGTATAATAGCCCCGTTCTTTGGGTCTTTGCACATCCAATCAGCAAATTTGTCCACATGGCCACTAGTTTTGAAAACCTCAGCCGGAGTCAAGGCTGGCAAGTCCAATTCCAGCATATCCTCCTCCAATACAAAGTGTTTGCGCCATAAATCAACGATATTCGCTTGCAGGGCACAGCCAGGTGGGCCATAATCGAAGAGACCCTTAGGAGCGTCGTGGTAGATTTCGAAGGAGGGTGTATAGAATAAACGGCGTTTAAGGAGGGAGTCGAGGACAGCACGATCAAAAGGCTGACCCTTCAAGGTAGTAGTACTCGCCATTTCAGGTGGAGTTTTTTTATTTGACACTTGGTATCTCTTATTTGGGGGGGTAGTAGTGAAGCGCCGTCGAGGAATAGATTTTTTTAGTGCGACAACTTTTCGTGAGAAGCTGCAGAAGGATCGCATTCACTTGAGACTCATCCAATCCAGGTATGAGTCGTCTAGTTGCACTTTCACGGAAGAATGAGCGTATTTGAGAAATATGGACAGAATGGTAGCTTTTGATAAGAGTCACTCCAATTTACCCAGCCTCGTGCGGCCGCTTCCCGCTAAAGTTCGAACTTTTCCCCCCTAGTCCATACTTTTTTATTTCAGCCGCGCAAAACCTTCACAAAAAATAATGGGATCCAAACAAAAACCAGTGTCTTCAAAGGCGGCTTTGCCTTTTGTGACAAGCAATAAATTCAAGAGACAAGATCTTCATATTAAACAAAAAAAGGCACGCGACAGTCTACGCAGAGATGAGCGATTCCAACGAAAACGAGAAGAGGATAAAGATCCCGAGCTCAGGAAACAACGATTGGCAAAGAACATTCCGCATACAATCGATAGGAAGCGGGTATGGGATGAAGTGGATGGGAATGAGGATGGGCTGAATGTCAGTGTGGATGTGGAGCAATTGAAGAGACGGCGCATAGAAGCAGCAGAAGCCGCCGAGCAAGAAGCATTGGAAAATGGAGATGAAGCACAAGATGACGAGGACGAAGATGTAGACAGCATGTTAGATTCAGAATCAGAAGCTGGATCAGAAGTAGACGAAGACGAAGAGAAATCAACCCGACGTCAACGAGCAGCCAGCAATGCCCCCTCAACAACCAGCACAAACCTCGACCTTACACCCTCCTCACTGGCCCTCAAATTCCCCACCCTCTTCTCCGACGAACCACCTCCAGTCCCCAAAATCCTCCTCACCACATCCCTAAATTCGGCCCTCCACAAAGAAGCCAACCTCCTCTGCACCCTCTTCCCCAACAGCACCTACATCCCCCGTTCCGCCCATCGCTACGGACACAAATTCTCCTTACGAGAAATCTCCAAATTCGCTGTTAACCGCGAATACACCTCCGTAATCCTCTTGAAGGAAGATTCCAAAAAGCCGACTGGTCTCACCATCGTCCATTTACCATCTGGCCCAACCTGTCATTTCAGTATCGCCAACTGGATTGAAGGCAAAAAGCTCCCGGGACATGGAAACCCTACAAATCACTACCCCGAACTGATCTTGAACAATTTCCGCACACCCTTAGGTCTCTTAACCGCCCGTCTATTTCTCACTCTCTTTCCTCCCCAACCCGAACTCCAAGGTCGACAAGTAGTTACATTACATAATCAACGCGATTACATCTTTTTACGAAAACACAGATATATATTCCGCGAGAAGAGAGAGACGGAAAAGAGTGTAGTGGGACCAGATGGCAAAGTGGTGGAAGGTGTAGAAGGTATTAGAGCCGGATTACAGGAACTAGGACCGAGATTCACGTTGAAGTTGAGGAGAGTGGATAAGGGGATTGGGAGAGCGGGGAGTAACGGCGATGATGCAATACAGTGGCAATGGAAGGCGCATATGGAGAAACAGAGGACGAGATTTAATCTATAGGCGTTTATGTTAAGAATTTGTAGCTTATATGCAATGCCTTTAATTTGTGATATCCAGACTGCTTATTTCTTTGCCTAGTTCTTTTTCGGATTCTACTGGATTAGCCGTATATTTGCAGAGCAGATGTATTGTGAAAACACACTCTAGTAGACTATTAATAGCTGAAGTAAACCCGTGGTGGACCTTTGTTATCAAACCAAATTGAAGATTCTCTATCAACTAAAGAATAGTTCTGTTTAGTTCCTGGTAATTGCCATTTTTAGCAATGACACGATCCTCTTGGAGAAGTATACCTAAGGACTTGACTTCGAATGCATCTCCATCTGGAGGCAGAGTAGCAAGTTTGTCTGTTTGTCTTGGGGCTCCTTAAAAACCTTACCTTGTAAATGATGAATCTATGGTTCTTATAACCTTCACTCTTTAGACTAATTTAATATGATTTTCCAACTCTAAATCAATGTATCCCAAACCTCGTACAGTTCTGCATTAGTCAGTTATGAGCCCGGATTCTCCTTGCACAGCAGTTTAAGTTGATTAGACCCTTGCACTTCCCTGCAACAGTTATTTAACAACATCTCGATCACCTTAAAGACGTTCAGACCAAACTGAGGAGACTTCAGAAGACGAATCGCCCAATTTAACCCTAAACGCAAGGATAAAAATGGACAAGTTGTGTGCCTGTGTAGACAAATAGACAAAACACTTATGGTTAAGATGCTATTACATTGTAGAGCAGCGCCGACCTTCGGATCGGAAATCTAAGGTGGCAACTGAAGAGATGGCGATTTCGCACGAAATGATGATAAAGATGCTGAAGGAATCTGTACAAAACTATTGGCTTATTTAGGAGGACTCTAATGTTTACTACATCAGTACCCCGGAGATAAGTTGCAACAAATCGTGGAGCTCTCCAGCACTGCCTTGAGGTCCGATTCTATGACTCTTCTCAAAGCCCAAACACTTCCGGGTTTGCCAGATTTCTTTGCTCCTGTTGTCTAGCAAGGATGACTCTTTTGCAGGCTTTGGACATGTATAGCCCACTGGGCGGCGAAGGATTTTCGACTCAAAATACTGGTTGGTGTTAAAGAAGATTTGGTTTGGTGGAGCGAGCTTTTCACAGAGCATAATGTAATGATGTCCAATAGTTCGAGACAGAGAAGAGAAACCATATATTTGTGGCAAGATGCATTTACCACTGGGCTTGAAGATTTCGTGATTGGCATACACGACGATATCTGCGATTAGCATAATCACATCCCCTCATTGCCTCTTTCAAAAACTTATAGCAAAGCGATCAAGCTACTGAGCTTTTTAATATCGATATCCACGAGATCGAAGCCGTCCTTAGATGGGCCCCACTATGATCAAGAAAACGGATAATCGTTCACTCTGGTGTGTTGATCTCACTAAAATTATTTCTCTACAAAAAGAGGACTCCATCTCTCCAAAAAAAAAAAAAAACCCCCCTTCCTACTTTCATTATCATGAATTTTCATCCAATCATCCCCATCCCAAACCCCCAACATTCCTTTCCACACATCCCCTCTTATTCCAAAATCCTAATATAAGGCGCTGGAAACAACCCCCTCACACCCATATAACACCCAAAAAACCAATCCCCATTAATATCTTTACATTCCCTAATTTCCGCACCCTTCGGAAACAACAATTCATCGCTGGCCCCTTCTTTCGGATACCAACTCCACAATGCAACCCCTGCCATTCCTACGCCACCATCTGGGGGGAATGTCTCTTCGATTTCTAATTCTGAGTCTGGGTCTGAGATGTGGATAGGTGCTGTTTTCATTACGTCGATGGTTGCGAGTTTAGTTTTTATGGTGGAAGAGGAAGAGGGGAAGGATGAGGATTCCCAGGACCATTTTTGCAGGCCGAATTCTGATGGGAAGGACGAGGAGGTGGGAGAGGTTGTAAAAGGTTCGATGTGTAATCCTCGTCCGCCAACAAGATCGTTGATGATAGAACGGCATTGTCCTCCCCTCTTATCTTCAAACCCAACAATGCACATTCTATGTCCTTGTAGACAGCGTCTCCATCCATTATGACCATTCTCTGCGCTGATCCTGCGCGAAGAAACAAGTTTTGGGTAGCAGGTCGTGCAGATATCATAATCCCCTGGTAGGGTAGGCTGGATTGCGGAACTGCATGAAAAACAATGATAACGAGTATTAGAAGGTTGGATAGGATAGCGACAGATGTCGCATTCAGTTGAAAACGTGAGAGGCTTGAAATTTCCAATATCCGAAACTCCAGGGCCAGTGAGAATTGTTGCGGAATGAGGCATTTCTTGAGAATGAGAAGGAGATAAGAGATCTGTTCCGGGGTTGGAGGGTTTGTAAGTTAAAGGTAGAAGAGCATGAGTACATGATTTCCCTTGATTAACACACGCATTACAAAATCCCCAGTCACCTTCATTGCAGAAATCACATTTCCAGTAACATTCATTTGCCCACGCCAAACAATTAGCGCAAAAAGCACCAGAGAGAAGACGCTTTGCTGGGTTGTCGGTAGTGAGTGTTCTTCTGCCGTCAGCGCCACCAGGAGAGGGTTTGGGAGGTATATAGCGGTTCGCGAAGAGCATATGTGGACGTTCAGAATTTGGAGGAAGATCACCGGACGAGATTAGTTTTTCAAAACGGCTCCAGGCAGCGTAGCTGAATCCGAACCAGTGGAGACAACCTTTTCCTTCACGGTAACAAGAGAGACAGATGTTGTAGGTGCCATTGAGGCAGATGATGCAGTTGTAGTGTAATTCGTATTCGATGTGGGGTTTGGAACAGCGTGTACAAGTGATTGATGGTTCGAGATAGAGTTGTGAACGATGCCTGGATCCTGTTGAGCCTGAGGAGGTAGGTCTAGAGCCGCTTGAAAGAGCAGTGGCTTTATCTAATAGTGAGAAATGTGATGTGGATCGTGGAGATAATGGTGCGGGCATTAAGGATCGATCGACTGTGCTTTCTGAATTGGTAGGTGGTATAGAAGTGGGCACGTTAGTCACAGAAGGAGGAGATACACGTGTTTGGGGTGTGTCTGTCGTGATGGCTATTGTTGGATTCTCGAGTGTTGAGGCACTACGAGTCCTGGTATGTAAGGATGTTGTTTGAAGCTCTCGGGTCGAGGCAGGCAGTTCAGCACTTGATCTTTGCACAACCGAATCCGTACTACTCCTAGCTGATGGAGGTACCGAAGCTCGTGAAGGAATAACAAGAGATGATTGTGATCGATGACTTAAATCCGTCTGTGACCGAGAAGCAGGCCTTGCTTGAGGCTCTACAACAGGTACAGGAGCCGTAGAACTTCGGGTACTGCTAGTCGTCCTTCGCCTCCTTCGACCCTCATCACCTGACTGAACGTCTAAGTGAGCTGCGGTTACTGCACTCATAGCTAATGGTGGCCTACTCGGTTCACCCGGTTGACTGGCAGGTCTAGGTGAAGTAGACTGAGCCCTTCGCCGCCTTGAAGGACGAGTAGCATCTTCCCTAGAAGTATCCCTAGATGTTGAAGGAGTTGCCCGCGTTGTCGATCTTCTCCTATCGCTTGTAGCACTCGCCCTGGCAGGTTCCTGTCTAGACCTTTCTTGCTGCCGTCTCCTGAATGCTTCAGCAATTCTCTCACTAATCTGATCTTCCTGATGAATATCGATATTGTCAAGATCAATTCCATCTAAAAGTCCCTCTTCCCTAATCTGTCGTAAAATCTCCTCTTCCATTTCCTTTGAATCGACATCCGAAGAACTTATTAATGACCGTAAAGAAGACTGATGCTCAACCTGTCTGTGAATAGCCACCGGCGTACGACTACTGGCCTCTTGTATCCTTCTTGCTTCCTCATTCCGTATTCTTCTCCGATCCTCACTATCACTCTGACCTGGTCTCAAGGCTCCAGATTCCTCCGTGGCTCGTCTCCCCTCTTGATGTTCCTCCCTCCTCCGCCGCCTTTCCCTATCCTCCATAGCCCTATTATCCCTACTCGTATCGCGACTCGAATGCGGTCTCGAAGAACCATACGATCGTCCCTCCTCCCTTCTCCTCCTAGCCCTCCTAGCCTCCGCAGATTCAATCACCGCCTCTCTAAGACTCAAATCCCTTACCTCCTCTATCAACCTCCTATCCGCATCCTCGACTCTCCTCTCCCTCAACGTCTTCTCTCTCTGTTCCATCTTCGGCAACACATCCTCCCCAACTTTATATTTCCTCTCAGCCTCCTTCCTATCCTCTGCCGACCTGCTTTTATCCGGGCTCGCAGCCAGAAACATATCTAATAACGTAGCTATTGTCGAGCTGTGCTTCGTATCTCGCACGGGAGCCCGACATGATGGGCAGGTATATGGAGTCCCTCCTGGTGGGAGAGAGTTGGGAGAATTTCGTGCTGCGGTAAGCTGCCATCCGAACCATTCTTTCAGACAGGAGCCGCAGAATGTGTGTAGACAATCGAGGAGAGTTAAAGGTTGATACAAGACCTCTGTGCAAATCTATGCAATAATCAGCACTTCCTCTATTCCAGTTATCGGATCTCCCCGCACCTCACCGAAAGACACCAAATCTTTTTGTTAAGGAAGCTTAACTTACAGAGCAAGTCAACTCTTTCTCCAAATCAAGACCACGATTCTCCGTACCCATACTTCTGTGCGCTCCCGAGATTCCAAAGTCGATAATGTGAAGTTATGGCACAGTGGAGTTTGTTGAAATTCCCTGTTCATTGTTGCGCCCGCTTTATCTTGGCTGAAATGTGCTGTGGCGTGCGTCAAATGCGATGTGAGAGGTAGATCTGATGCACAGCTGACAAAGATTTCGAGAATCTTAAAGAGCCTTCTTATTATTCGGAGTGAATAGGACATAGATTAAATACATTATTATGCTGTATATTTAGCAGTCTGGTATTGTAACGAGAGAAAAATTTCAATTGCGTGGAAAAGTTTCTACCCCGCAGAAGCTTTGGGTTTGTGAATGGGATAGTCACATCGATCTCAATGCAATGTCGGATTGCGCAAATTTTCGATTTCTCACTCGCTTTGAAATATTTTAAAGACCACCCAATACAGAATATCCAGAGCTTAAAATGGCTAGAAAAACCAATGTCCATTATCCCAAATCTCTTCCATAAGCCCTTCTGAATCTAGCAAGTGCCAAAAGCAGAGTTACACCCCGTACCGCAATAATCTTCAAAGCTGATTAGTCAATGTGCAAAAAGAGAGAAGAGAAGTGATGATTTACCAGTTGTGTTTCCACACCAACCATACTGACTACAACAGTTTCCCCACTGACTTATCGTTGCAAATAAAACCTTCGGTAGCTACCGTCAAGTGCTAATTGCAGCGACAGCAGAGGTATTCGTGCTTGCGGCTGAGGTGGTTGAGGACGAGAGAAGCTTACTTGATGAAGAAGTCAGCTCCGTCGAGGATAATATAGACTTCGTTGAAGAAGAGGTGATCTCTGTAGAGGATGATGATGGAATGGTTAAGAAAGAGGTAGTTTTGGTAGATGATAAAATGGTTGAGGAATTTGTAAGCTTAGTCGACGAAGATGACACAACCTTAGCTGAGGTTAGGTCGATGTTACCTTGATGGAGGATGACGAAACTTTAGTTGAAGAAGAAAGTACCTTAGAAACGCTGCTTGTGGTTTTCGATGTGCAGCTTCCGGAGTCTGCTTGACAGCCAGTTCCACAGTAGGCATGTGTTGAGCCCTAAATTCGAATCTGATAGTGAGTATTTCTAAATTTGAAAGAAGGGAGTTGAAGGGGAAGAAAGGGGAGGGTGCATTTTTTTTAACGGGGCTAAAGTATTTGACATTTCAATGCCTCAGCCCAAGACATTCACCTCCTAGTTCGAAAGAATCAGAGAAGTTAATCACTTACACAATATCCATGTCGAGAGCAGCAATCGCCATAGGTGGATCCCAAACAGGTGACAGTAGCCGAACACGTCCCATCCGTAGAAATACTCTGAGAGGAAGAGGTGCTCGAATTTGCAGATCGGTACCAGTTCTCGGCTGGATCTCCCAAACATTCTCCAACAGTGACAGATTTATAACCATGAGCGTACATCGACGCTAGAATATAATCTGTGAGGTTGTATACAGTCTGGTAATGAATATCGTGCTCGATTTCTAAGTAGTTATCAGTGTTGTTGTTGGAATTGTCGATAGCTTCGTCCCATATATCCTTGGAGTTCTGGATGAGGTCTGGACTGTCGTTTAAGTAGCCCTCTGTGTCAAGATCGAAATCTGTTGTTCTGGTTAGACGAATTCGCAAGTGCGATAGAAATTGGAATTATACAGGTAACGTGGTATCCTAAATCACCAAGAATATCACTACAGGTGTCGTTGCACTCAGAATAAGGTGGTCTATCGAGTACATTAGCACAAATCTTGAGGAGTCAAGGAATCGATTTACCTGAAGTATGTTGGAAAGTATCCCAAAATGTTCCTGAAAGCCATCTCATTATAGATGACCTGGTGGTGGAAATCCTCTGGGCCAAGGGAAGTCAAGTTCTGATGACTCCATGAATGAGAAGCAATTTGGTGCCCTTCTGAGATCATACGCTTGAGATAGTATTAAAAACTATCCGAGAAATGTGGTCAGATTTACATACATTGATAACAGCTATCCATTCAGGGGTCGTGTCGATAGCACCCTTTCCGAGATTATTTCCGGCTAAGATCAGATCAGTTGGAGAACAAAACTGGTAATATCAATAGTTTCCCATACTTATCATGAAAGTGGCTTTTGCATTGTAAGCGGCAAGCTTGGTCAGAAGGTCATCGGTATAGTTGTAGGGGCCATCGTCGAACGTAAAGGCAATATCTTGGAAGATTATTTGTTAGTAGTGAAACCCATATGCGGAAAGGGGTATACACACCCCCAGGAACAAGGCAGTCATAAATGCCATATCCACCATATGGCTGATCCCCAAGCTGAGGACGAGGAATTGAGGCAGTGGACTCTCCAGCAGGGACCTGGTTGGCATCACATGCTGGCCCGTACTGGAATTGGCAATCTGGAGATGCACAATAGTCCACCCCAGTCCCGCACCATCTGTCGATGTTAGTTACAAGTCCTCAGCCCTGATGTATGGTACTTACCCTTCAGGAGAGCAACAATCAGTTGTGCAACTTCCAATTCCAGGTCCACACTCTCCATCATCATTTTGCCGAGCCTCTACACTAGGAACTCCTCTCTCTTCAGCATAGAGCGGCACACTCTCGAAAGCAGCCGGCAATGCTTTACGAGCTCTAAGCTCGGCAAGAAACTTCCTTCCTCCCATGAGCTTCGGGACACCGACAAGACCTTCTCGGGGATCCGAATGGGCTATCGCAGCAGAGGCAAGAGCGCCAATTAGGAGTGTACTGAGCTTCATGGCGAAGATGTTGGTTTTTCTTTTGAGTTATCGTATTATAAGGGGGGTGAGGATCAAAGAGGAAAATATTAATGTCAGGAACGAAAGACTTTGTTTCACTGATCGAGGGAACGAATGATCAATTCAGTGAAGAATGATTGATTTGAATCTCCCGAGTGAAAGGACGAGAGCCAAGACTCTCTTATAGAAAAGAGAAAACGAATGTAGGATGGGGGGAAATGAAATTCGGATGAAGAAAAGGATGGTGACAACACAATGAAAAAGAAGAAATGTTACTTCCTGCATTGACTTGTTCCCTACTCCCTTGTATTTCACCCAAGCATCTCGAAAGCCCAGCACGGCAGCTCTCGTTGCACCGCATTGACATACAATATGGATAAAGGGCCAAGCATCCGATTGACAGATTCGCCATTTCGATGACCACCCGATATTGGATTCCGCACGACCCTTGTGGACACTGTGCCGAGCCTGATCTGATTGTTCTTGAGATGGCTTGACTGGTGTTGAGTATTGCCTAAAACGGTTGCCGTGATGGAAGGACTCGATGGAGTTATATATAATCGAAGCCTTCTTCCGATCTAATTCCTCGTACTTAAGTTCAGGGGAGGAACAGCCTCATGGACTTTGTGTTTAAGAAGATGAATCGTTGTCATATCTTTGTTTTTAGGATGTCGTCGATGGGATTTTGTTGAAGTAGAAGTTTCAAGGCATGGGGACTGCTTAGTTATTATTACCCCTGAACGTCCAACCACAAACATTCCCACCCCAACTTCTTCTCGTTCACCTTGTCGTCGTCATCAAGTATATTCCATGCATATGCATGTTACACTTGCCCACGAAATCACTTTAAACCCCCGGATTTTCGCTTTTTCCGCAATGCAAGGCAGGCATCGCATGATAGGGTAACCAGGATTCCTTTTCCGTTTCCTCCGAATTGGGTTATCAACTCATTTCTCGTCCCATTCATCTCGTCGCCGTTGATATTGGGATGTTACAGGGCGTCGATTTAACGTTGCCAAGAGATCAAGGAGACGATCATTGCGAAAGAATAGTTCCAGAACCATCACGTGAGTGCTCAGTGCAACGTATGATGCATGTTATATCTCTTTATTGCATGACGTCCTGGGCTGAAAGTCCCGGAATTGCTTTGAAGACCCTGGATGTGGGTGGAGCCGTCCTATTGTGTTGCCAGGAGCTCTTTCTAACTTGCCATTACAAGCAAATCTGGAGGGAATTTGATGAGGACTTTTTCTTTTCTACTGAGGCCTGCCCTCGATCTCAAAGCAAGTTGCATGACAAATCGAATTCATTCCTACATTTTAGCTTTCCTGTCCTCCCATGTCCTCCTCGTCGAAAGTCCTTCCTATTTGAGGTTTACACACTGTTAGCCTATACGGCTGCAACGGCACCGCATGTTGCTCCTTTTCGTTACATCAAGTTGAAGCACTCCCTACCACGTTTACTACCCGTATATTATTACTTCAAAGAGCCGCGTTTCGATACACGCGATATTGTCCCAAAATACGAACTGTCGGTTCTTTAGTCTAATCATTCATCAAAGCTTGTTTTCTTTGTGTGACTGGACGCGCGTTTTCTCGGGGGCAAAAGCTGTGCAGCTCTGGTAGGAATGCCTTCGAAGTATCATTTTATATTGTGATCTACATCTTGGTTACTTCATACTATTAAACAATATACGCAAACACTTTACACCAAGTTTTCACTTTTCATATCAGCTCCCTTTTGTACAACGTTCATTCTGTGTTGGGGAACAGACGAAAACGTCTTCCACGTCAAAATATCTTTACTTTCCAATGTGATCTACTTCTTGTACGAGATGAATCTTGATCTCGTGCTATTGAGCATACGCAAGCGCTTTACATATCAAGATGGTAACTATAGAGATGTGCAATGCTCTAAACTCATTCTTGGCTGGACATTCTCCCCTAAATTGTTTTCGTCCATTCATCCATGACCCTCCCTCAGTTGCACATTCGAGTCTAAACATCCCTCCTACACTTGAAAATTCTCAATACTACCCTAAGTTACCCCTCAAGCATAATTGAAGGAAAATGCAATCGGGATCGTTGTTTTAATGCGACTATGGAAGTCACTATCACGGTGCAAAGCAATCCCTCTCTCCTAACCTTACTCTATCTTCATCTTGCGTTCCCACCATCATTTACTAATCCGAACTGCCGTTCGCGAGCCTTAAATCTTACCGCCGCAACTACTCTATATCCTCTAAGAAGCAATAATGCTTCAACAACAATGAGGCAACCTGGCTCAATAGTTTCAGTAACTAAGACCAGCGCGAACACCAGCATTGGCCAATCTACCAGTAAACCCCAGCTAGCATCCAAAAATTGACATTCGCCCACTATGATCTGTAGAGCTTATATGTATACGCTAGATCATCGAAGAGGTCGAGTGTACGCGGTTCGAATTGCGCCACACACAGATCAACTCAGACTACCTATTTTTGGTATTTTTTACTTACAATCCTTTTAGGGGGTTGGGGGACGTAGGTAGTTCTCTCAACCGTGCATCAAGAATAGCTGAGAATCTCCCAGGAGGATATCATCATTCGATTATAGCTCGCTCTCCTTTCATCTGGAGTAAAGAGACGGATGGCACCAATAACAATAACCCCTGGATTTAGTTTAGTTAGTCTTTCCAACACACCTACGAATCTATTTCTACCTATAACATCCCTCACCATCACCTTCCAAATGACTGCACATCTCTTCTCCATACAATTAATGACTCACCCCCCAACCCTGACTCTCCCTCACATACCCATAGTACCTCGCCTTCGTGCCGTCCCTCCAACTCTTCCCCCATTTCACCACCGCTAAGAAAGTCAACACTTGCGCCAATCCCGCAAATGCCGCGAGGATAAACGCATTTTGATATCCCATATTTGTGACCTAAGATGATGATCCTGAAGTCAGCTTTTTGCCTAATATTTGGAAGGTTTCCGAGGCGAATGAAAGTTAACTTTTCTTCTCCTGAGAAAGAAGTGAAGCCAAGTGCATAATTCAGCGCCGGACTGAGAATTGCGGAGTGTAAAATAAAAAGAAGGAACCTACCCAGGGCGTGACTCCATATCCTATTGCAAACGACATCGTATTTCTTATTATAATAACCGTTACCATCGCTTCGCCACTAAGGTCTTTATATGAATCTATGCAGTAACTATTTCATTGATATCAGCATATTAATTTTAGGACGAGAGGGAGGGAAAGGAGGAGGAAAATTACCTAACACTCAACTGCACCCCAATAGAATTCGACATAGCAATAACACACATCGCCACAATCAAACCAAACCAATGAACATGATGTGCAGCGCCCACCCCCCAGAGTATCAAACTCCCTGGAATCAGCAACAAACTAGCTGCAAATAACCATAATCTATGTTCGCTCTCCGCTACACCTTTATTCCTCCTCGCCAACCACAGAACTACTCGATCTCCAATGACGCCGGAATAGAAAGAGCCGATAGCCACCCCAAGTAAAGGTGAGAAGTAGGATAGGCCGACCATGGAAGAGGAGAAATTGTAGGGTTTGCCACCGAGGATTAGAGACGTGGTGGCGTTGAGCACATTGAACCAAACTAAATTGCTGCCATAAGAAAATCCCGCGTAGGCGATCGAAGGGAAAGAGAAGAAAATGAGAGGTCGGACCATCATGCGGAAGAGATGAAATGGTCTTTGTTTGTCAAGTAAACTTAATTTCTGAAAATAAGTTTTCAGTTCATAATCCAGTATCCCCACTCCCGAATCAGCGGGTTCTAATGCATGACTTTCCGGAACCTTCTCTGGATCCTCCGTGGAAGCAGAAAGAGTGCCTTTTTTAGGCGTGCTGTTGCTGGAAATAGGCGTGTCGGAAGATGAAGAAATCATTTCTAGAGGCGCGCGGTCGTAGTTCGTTTCCTCCATGAAGAAGAAACAGAATATGAAGCCGATAGCAAGGAATATGGCACACCAATACATAACCCATTTCCAGCCTTGGCCGTCGTTGATGAATCCCGCCTTGCAATTGTCAACTTAATTTGAAATGAAATAGAATGGGAAATTGGGTAAGGGAGGCTTACGAAAATAGGAGCGAGGAAATTACTGCCTGCAAGCATGAACGCATATAAACCCATGTATCTTCCTCTTTCATGGGTGAAATATATATCTGTGACGGAGATCTCGCAGAGACTTTCAATGGGAGCACCAACGAAGCCTTGGAGGATCTTAGATCCGATCCATGCTCCGTTGGTAGTTGCATGAGGCACCCAGAGCATGATACTGTTTTCGAGCGGGTTAACTCTGCACTTGATATATTTGGGAGTTTTCACTTGCCCCAGGGTTGCTAGCATGGAGAATAAGTAGACTGGTCTTTTCCCATATTGCAGAGCTAGAGGTTGCCATACAAGACATCCCCACTAGTAAAAAAGAAAAGAAAGAAAAAAGGTCAGCCTTCGACCAGCTCAAGAGATAGTAACTAATTTCAAAGAGATTGAATTCCGAGGAGGCTGCAAGGCTTCTTCAGAACCTAAAAATCACCAACTCACCCCAAAAAACAAAAACATATACCCAGTCCCTGCATTCAAATCTCCCAACGTTAAGCCCGTCTCTTCGGAAATCGGTTCCAGTACACTATAAATCGCTGCTGAAGCAATGCCTACCATCAACGTATACATGGATAAAGAAGCCGTGCTTAGCAATTTCCGTCGAGGACTCCAGTTTAAGGGATCATTGGGATCGGAGGAGGGGGCGGGAACGAGAACGACGTCTTGGAGATGGGAGCCGGAGGCGTGTTTGGCTCGGATGATGCCTTCGAGATCGACGAGGTGGACGGTGCCTGGGATGGCGGAGGTGTCAAGGTGGCTGCGTGGGAGGTCTGACATTTTTGGGGTTGGGATGGGAAGGAGGAGCGATGAGATGGGAGGTTATTGGGTTTTTGGGGAAATGATATATGAGGGAAGAGTGATGATATGTAGAGAAAGTGTGAAAGATATGATGACTACTAAAGGAATATACACCCAATCACTACATGCGGGATACTTTCCATCATTGTGATAGGAGATAAGATACGTACTATATCTCAATATTTCGGGTTGTACAATTCAACTACCGGATACTCTCGGACAAGGTGGGTTGATAGAGGCGTAGTTTTTCACGCACACTTGTGCTCCGAATGGGAATGCCGTTGAAAACCTTTAACGTGATAACGGGTATCGACTAACATGACACATAAATGTGCTGCAGAAACCGAGATAAGGCCTCGAAGTTTTTAGTCTCCAATGAAAAGCCATCTTCATATCGTGCAGATCGCCCCGCGTGCTGCAGGTTCCCCGCCGCCGCGGGCAACAGGAGGTGCGTGCTAGTAGCAGTGATATAAGAGCAGACTTCTCTAACTTCATTGATTTTGACGTGATGTATCTTTTATAGGAAACAGGTTGACGAATAGGGGGCTAGTAAGTAATGAGGCCGTTGAGCAGAACTCGCTTCGAACCTGGATTCAGCTGACGATGTTTCGCGCGCACTATGGCTCTCGCAGAAGCTAGGATGGAGAGGATGCTTGAAGGCGACATTTATGATCATATCAGGAACAAAATGCGGAGCTAGCTCGTGAGTGTGATGGATTTCTTCATCTTCCACTTCCCCTCGAAAGAGTTCGGCATTTCCTACTCTCCTGGATGTAAGTCATACCTACTTCGAATATTGTCCTTCCAAGGGAAATGATTGCGCCAGAATACTTAAACCCACAGCAAAACGATTTCGTTACTTGAGAATTGGATTGAGGTCGATCGTTCAGATATGGTGAACTATTTTCTAGGACTCCTGTTTCTTTTCGATCGTTGAGAATAAGGGGTGGATCATGAAGGGTGCAAAGTATAGACGTTTTGTGTGATGGAGAATATGGATGAGACTGAACAGATTAAGTTTTAACAGACAGCAGATGAAATAGGGAGAGCTATTGCACGGTGATGACATTTTCCTTCCACTCCGATGTTCTCAGAACTACTGAACTCATATAGGTAAAATATAATTAAACATAACAGTCAGAGGATGGGTATTTGATGAATGCGTTTCTCATTCTTCTTCGAACAAAGACAAAAAGAGATATTCCCTAACAATCCCGGAACGCCAAATGCTGTTCTTTTCCTACTCAACAGAGCTCGCTCATAGCATATAGTCAACACCCGCTAAGTATCATACACATCCATCTTCACCTACCCCAGGGAAATACCTACGCAATTGAACCTCCACTCCGAGCAACAATATCACCCTTTAAATTATCTCCGTCGCATCTCTCCCTCTCCAACTTCATTGGCATAATCATGACCACCTCCGGACAATACTCAAAGATTGCTTTCCTCTGCCCCGGGTCCTTCCACACATCATCAGCAAGATCATCCCCTCCATTCGGCACATGGAAACCTATAGCCTTCTCATGATATACATTTTCCACAGAGAAATGATCTTCCTTGTCTCCACTTGCTGATTTAGCTCCTGGGAGGAGAGCGATTCTTTTCCCGAACCATTCGTCTTCTGGGTTTGTATCGTTGTAGCGTGATTGGAAATGGAGAATCTTTTTCACAGTTGAGACCCGTCGGATGGAAAGACCTCCATTTCCAGCGAAATGGTCGCCTGGATGTCTATATGATTTGATTAAAACATGCAATTTGTCTTTGAAAGGGAAGGTATTACCTCGGAGCTCCAGCCCAATCATAATCTAACCAGTCATTTAGATCTTCGTCCGATCTCGAGCATAAGATACTATCTGACTCATATTTAAGTATCCATTCCACACCTGGTAAGAACTCATCATAGAAGCGGATATCCGTAAGCAGTCTGAACACATCCTCTTTACTATCAACCGTCCATGGCTTCGGCAAGATCATCAAATCCAACTTCCCATTGACTTGGTGGTATTGAGTAGCGAAACTTCGTCCAACATGCGTGACACTCTTATTCGTCCCAATAAACACAAATCTCCAATCTGGAGGCACTGTGGCTATCATCTGCAGTAGTTGCGGGACAAGATGAGGGATGGGACGACCCTCAATGAGCAGCGCAACTTTCGAGGCATTGAATTGCTCCTTGGGATTGTGGTGTTCGGGGAACCAATCAACTTTGATAGCTGGCAGGCTTTGCACCGCAGAACTGATTTGAGCTTTAATGGACTGTTTAATTACTGGCTCGTATGTTGGAAGAATGTGTGCGAGTGTCCATCTGTTCGTTCCACATCAGCATTTGCCCTTCGCTACTTTGCTGGAGGAAACTTACGTTATTATAAGAGAGAGAAATAAAAAGATCTTTATTTTAGTGATTGTGAAAATTCCATTAGCTGTTGAGCTGGACCCAGCGTTTGGAGTGATCATTTTGGACCAGCGAAAAGAGATGCTGTGAGAGAGGTCCTTGATCATATCCGTACCTTTACTCATTTCAATGGCTTTCAGACGGAGCCGAGACACCGATGTAAGGGGACTATGAGGTGAGATGAAGAGTGCCTTGTCTATGGGGGACTGGGGATAATACAAGGTTTGGACTTAATTTGAGGGTAGTTTAAAGTGCATAATTATGACTGAGTCCCGACTCTAACTGAGCTCTGTGAGAGTTCAATCCTCAGAACATGAAAGCTTTGCCAGAGGACGAGCGTTGTGTTGGAGTTGGAGGCAAAGTAAAGCGGGTTATTATGGATTAATAAGACAGGGGTCAATATCTATAATAGAGCTATATTTTGTCCCCTGAAATATTCTCATCCTTGTGCAGATCCTTTTCAAGGGATGTGAGGTGAGAACCTTAACACATCCCGCTTCCTGTAAAAGCAATATCATGGCGCTTCTTACGCAATTCCAGAATCTCACATCTTCAATTTAGAACCGGAGAAGTGTTTTTGGATTTGAAGTCATGGAATGCAAGAGCCCAAAATTGAGACGATTCAGCTCCACCGTGATGAACGGCTCTATAGGCTTAAACATCAGAACATGGCTATGATTATATCGTCGCATTTAGAGTCTTGAAATGATGCCATCAATGGTAATCTCAATGGCTCGACTTTCTTTTTCCTACCCCTATCCTCACTTTCTCTTATGCCTCTCCAAGTCTCCTCACTTGCCAATTCTAAGACATTTCTACTCATTCTCAAGCCAAAACCAAGCCAAACCCAAGCCTAGAGGCAGCCATGCAAGTGCAATAAGAATGAACCAGGTGGCTTTTTGCCTTTCAACTCATCACGGCATTTTCAGCTGGGACTTTTCTCAACTGTCACTAGCATAGCTAGTAAAGTTTCGGAGCTCTCCTCCAAACGCAGACTTTGTTAAATCTTTGCTGGGCATACCTTTTCAGTTGCACTTGATCGGGAGTACAACATTAATAGACCCTCCGGTCGCTGACCATGCATTCTCTCGAATACCAGCAGCGCAGAAGTAGAAACATCTTCTTCCTAGCCGTCGGAGCGTTAATTCTCATCTGGACCGTCCGCCTGTTGGGTCCCTCATATACAGTCGCCGATGTGTATTCAGAGCCTGGAGAGGCTGTTGAATTGGGATCAACGAAATCAGCAAGACCTTCCAAATCACGAGTATGGGACACAGCTCCATCATCAATACCCAGCGCAAATGCAGTCGCAAAAGCCAAATTTAAACCAGGCAGTTCTGTCACCGATAATTACATCTACTCGAATTCAGATTTCAATGGCACGATAGGCAACAAGGTGGCAGTCATTGTCGAGAGTCAATTCCGAACTCCTCTCGTCCCCCTCATCATACATTTCAGCATTGTCCTTGGCCCCGAATGGCCCATCATAGTCTACACTTCCGCCGAATCCTCATCCTCATTCTTTTCATCCGTAGCACTCTCTCGGTACCTCGACACCGGCCTCATCCAAATACGCATTCTCCCACAAACCGTCTTATTCACCTCTCCCTCCTCCTTCACAGACTTCATGGTTACACGCTGGCTATGGGAACAGCTCGCACCCACCGAAAATATCTTACTCTTCCAAAGCGACAGTATGATCTGCTCCAACGCTGCGAGAAGCGTAGATGATTATTTCGAATATGATTTTGTGGGTTTTCATAGGGAGAAACAAAGGGATCAGGATAAGCAGGCTGAGTTGGATAAGACGTATACCGGGGGGTTGAGTTTGCGGAAAAGAAGTACAATTTTGAGGGTGTTGGAAATTTGGGATTTGGAGGACTCGATGCAGAAGGCGAGGTGGGATAGAGAGAAGGAGGAGAAGTTGAAGCAGAATCCGCCAAAGATGATGTTTGAGGATTTGTGGTTTTATGAGAGGTTTGTATCCTTTCCTTCCTACCATCTCTCTTGCTCATTCACATTAGGTGCCAAGAGCTTAAGCTAATTGAGGATATGTAGAATGAAGGAACTTCAAGAAGAAGAAAAAATAGAAGGTATTGAAGCAGAAGAAGAAGGAGCCATCAATTTGCCTACCAGAGAAGTATCTCAAACTTTCAGTGTCGAGGCAATCGATTATCCGCATCCACTGGGTGTGCATATGGTACATTCATGGCCAAAGGATAGATTGGGACATTTGGATGAGTGGTGTCCTGAATATAAATTATGTTCGACGGGCAGGAATTTGGAGAGTGGTCAACCGATTTGGGGATGATTAGGATGGATATAAAATATATGAGTGCATTGCGTGGGAGTTTTGGGGATGAATCAACCAGACTACGCAATGCTCAATTTTAACATCTTCTTGTCATATCTGTAAAGCTTTCATTCAACGCACTGTTCCATTTCTGAAATCTCTTTTTCTAACCTACATCCAATCTCTCATTTGTCCTTAGAATCTTTGGAATAATCTTGTAAAATTAGGAGAGACACTAACTCGCGCGTACTGAATAAATCTTAGCCTGACTCAAAAGTAATTCCACGCAAGAATGCAAATGAGACTTGTTCATTCCTGCTTAAGACATAATCTCATTCCCAATATATCAAAAAGAAGCCAGATCAATCTTTCTATTCCTTTTGATCCCCTTTCAGGAGGATACTTCCCCCTTAATCCAAAAGCGTCACCGCAAAATATAGAATAAGACTTATAATATTGTCAAAAAGAACCCTCCTCAAAAAAAAAGAGAAAGAAAAGGAAAGAAAAATATTGCCATGTAGCCCCGTCTTACACTACCTAGATTAGGTATTGCATTGTGCTACATTCCGTGGAGGCGGAAGCTTTTCAGCAGGGTAGTGGGATGATTCGCATTCTTTGATTTACCGGAGTGGGCCTCTTTTTCGATAAAACCGATAAAACGATCTACAATGACCTGATGGGCATTAAAGAAAAGAAACAAGGCTAAGGACAAGGTGGGCCTTGAGGGATGTGCCGTAGACTTATTTAGCCTCCCCTCTTTTTTTTTTGACAGGTCATGTTAGCCGCTTAGGAGAATTTAAGATCCTGTTTAGGCCACACCTTAGCTATGAGATTTAGATTTGGATTGGTTATTCTAAAGGACTTGATGAGCGGCAATCTAGGCAACCAACATCCTTCACAACCGCGGGGCTATTATGCAGTTGCAAATGAATAAACAAGCATTCCAATCTCTACCACTGAAACAAGTTCTGGTGTAAGGGAGGGGTTTCATTGTTCCCTTGCGCATGAACTACTACTCTATTTGGAAACTAACAGTCAATCCCCCCCCCAACACTACAACTACCTACAGCTCTTCCAGCTCTTCCCTTCTTCCTCTTTAGCGCCACCATCTATACATGTCTTCGTTTATCGCTCCTTCCATTTTTCTCCTCTATTCCATATCCATGCAATGTAGCCCTTATCCCTGTAAATGCCATAGCGGGACGATCTCGATATCGAGAAGTGGAGGGGGGGCGTGTAAATAGTGGATATGAACTCAATCATCAGTCAGGTTGTATTATTTTGCATATGATGCCAACTCTTTGCTCAAACCTCAGGCCGCTTCATGGATACAATTGGGTTGGCTAGAAGAGAAAAAAAGTAAGTAAGGATGAGGAAAGGAAGGGGAGGAGGAACATTTTGTTTTATCTCTGATTTATCACTTGCATATGTACGTTTTTTAATGAACGAACGTGTCCTTGTCATGTTTTGATGGATCGAGTCTCCTTCTCGCTCGTGACTGAGATCATAGCACATACTATCCTATCCTTCTTTGGATTGATACCCCACACTTGCTTTGCTCTGGACTCTTTGTTCAGAAGTCTCTTCTTCTCCCCCTAGAGTTTTCATACAACTGTCTTGTGCTGCTTCTTGAGAGATGGCTTCAGTAGGAGGAGGAGGAATGACTGTTGAAGATGCATGGGGATATACCACCACTGCCGTTATGTCGGCATGGGCCAAAACTACTCGACGAATCCGTATAGCAGGCGGTATAGTAATATTTCTGTAAGTATTCCCAAAACTCCTTTTCCAAATATATTCCAATTCCAAGACCTAACTCAAACCATACTCACTCCCAACTCTTTCTAGTTTCCTTGCAACAACCATCCTCAACCCATCCATACCAAGCACATCCAAACTCCCCTCCATACCCAAAGTCTCCATCTCCTACAACTCAGAAGACAGCATCTCACCCAGCTCGCCAGCCCACCACTTCAACGTCTCCAAAGTGGCTCTTCTAATAGAAAACCGCGTCAACCCAATTCTCGTCCCCCTCCTCATCCACTTCATCTCAGTCGTCCCCCCCGACTGGCGCTTCAACTTCATGGGATCCGCCGAATCCGTCGAATACGTAAACTCCTCACGATCCATCCGCTCACACGTCGATTCGGGAAAACTCGACCTCACATACATCCCCGCCAACATGTCTACAGGATCCCAAGAAGAGATTTCGCGGTTCCTAACGACGCTTTGGTTGTATGAACAAGTTCTACAACCAGCCGAATGGCTGTTGGTTTTCCAGACCGATAGCATCTTATGTGCGAATTCGAGACAGAGTCTAAATAATTGGCTGGAATACGATTGGGTTGGTGCACCGTGGAGTCCAGATAGCAGATTTGGGGGGAATGGAGGATTGAGTTTACGTCGCGTAAGCGCGATTATTGATGTTTTGCGGAATCAAGCTCGAGAACCCGATTCGGAGCCGGAAGATGTGTGGTTGACTGATCGATTGGGACATCGTCCGAATGCCAATTTGGCGAATGGGACGGTGAGTTTGACGTTTTCTGGAGAGGGATTAAGCGGGGAATTGGAGAAAGTGCCTGCGAAGAAGAAACCGGGGAAAGGGAAAGGAGGCAAGGAAAAAGATCCGTTGAAAGCGGGAGAATTGGTGAAGGGCATTGATGATTGGAGAGATGGGTTTTATGAACCCATGGGCTATCATACGGGTGGTAGTGGGAAGTATTTACATAGTGGCATTTGGGGAACGCCGGAGTTGAGGAAACATTTGTGGGAGTATTGTCCGGAGATTAAGATGACAGCTAATATGGATGCCGCCCGGTATGTGCCAGGAAATTGTCACGATCATTGGAAGAGGGATGGTGATATGGTTGGATGGGAGTGGATGGGTGGAGATACGGAATTCATTGACGGTGTAGAGTATCCCATGTTACCTGCGGGTTTAGTGCCTTGGTAATCACTTTTCCTCCCTAGGATTTTGTGGAATTAGGAATACTAGTTTTGAACATAATTTGAATATGAGTATTGTGTCAGTATTACAATCATGGCGTTCATGGTACTACCATAGAAATTAGAGAGGGGGGTTATTCTTAGGTTTTTGATGCTCTTTTGAAAGGCGTAGAAAAAAAAGGAGCTCTAGACTGAAGAGAAAATCACCGAAATTTTATCAAAATCTCAGAATAATATCAAATCTAAAAAGAAAAGGTCTAAGAATTTCAAAATAACAATCCTTTTTTTCCTTCTTCTACCCAGCTCAATTAACACATGAGGGAAATAGAGTTTTATGGCTTTTTCCCACCAAGATCTCAAATTTATTTAGTTCCTAGCTAGTTAGAAAAGCTACTATGCAGGACCGAGGTACGAAAAAAGTAAGGAGTTGAATCCAAGAGCTAAACACCAAGATTCCAAGAAAAGAAAAGAAAAGAAAAGTTAAGATGAACCAACATTCCACGTGGATTCATCGAGGGATGAATCAAGTAAGTTTGAAATGAGGTAAGGAGTCATCGAGCCGGATTCTTGACCGTGACCGAGATAAAGAGTGAGACCAAACGCAAGGAGGTTGGAAGGGCTCGAGGGAGTTAGGAATGAGGAAAGGAAAGGAACTCACGAGGAGGAGGAAGGACGAGAAAGGGAGGAAGGGGGGTTTCTTAGTGTTTGGTGTGATGCAAGGAGAGGAATGAAGAGGTGTGTGGGCATCAAATGGGTGGTGATGGCTTGTGGTCAAGGGAGAGCCAAAGTTCAACTTAAAGCAAGGGGTAGATCACCTACCCTGCATAGGAAGAAAGGGGTAGATCAAAAGAAGAGGGTAATGAAGATGAAGAGAGAATTAGGAAAGATTACCATTTTCATACTAGTTCTCCTCTATTCGTCGCAGGAGGAAGGCCTTGCCTTGAATGAAAGATGACTTAACTGAGCTGATGGAGGGATAGATAGGTAGATAGGTCGAGGTTGTAGGCTGGCGTCAATATCATTACTTGGATCATTTCTTGGAATAGAAAGAAAGGGGAGGAAGGAAGGAAGGAAGGAAGGAAGCAAACAAACTACGAATGAATGAACGGTTGAATCAATGAGCAGGCAGATGGAGGCCAAGGAGAGTCCTTGGCATGTAGATTTCGTATATTAGGAAGGTCTCAAGGAGCGGTTAGGATGATAGGAGGATAGATGAAGGAAGACAGGAAAGAAGGTCTCGAACGCGCGGAAAGAGGCTAAGAAGAAGGGGGGTGATTTGAAAGATGAGTGGGCTGGTACTAGTAAGGATTACATAGATCGTCTAAACGGGTGGGGATGAGTTGAAGGAATATTTCTGAATTAAGGAGGAAGCTAGTAGAAATTATCATTATATGACGCAAAACAGGATGGTACCAGCGCTAAAGGGTGGATACAACTACACCTACTCCACTGGGGCGTATGAGCGGTTAGATGTTGAGTTGAAGACCAGAGATAATGGAAGGAATGAGATTTGCTAAGATGATGAGGCGTGATGGAGAAGGGGAGATGGAGGGTGATAGAACTACACCCAATTCCAACTTCCTAAGATAGATATGCTCATGATTTTCTCATGCCCATACTTCATCACTTGACATCAAGAAGGCCAACAACGGACAGCCACTAGACAGACCCATCTTCAATCTCGAACACTGAACTTTCGGAATTAACTCTGCGCCAACTATGGCAATATCTTTCTTAGTAAATGCTTACATGAGATGTAGATATGCAACAAATCTTCCATCTCCCATCCACTTCCTTCACAAAGCGCGGTTACAAGAGATAGGTATATTTAAGGCAACCGGCGGTAGAAAACCAAATCCTCTAACCATGCATAAGGCAATAATAGCCGATGACATAGCATGAGATATGCAACAAACCCCCATCCTATATTGTTAGAAGGAGAAAAACTAGTAACACGGACGTAAAAGAACTAGTTTTAGGGAAGGGAGGGAGGAAGATAGGAATATACTTTAGGCACTGGGCGCTAGATACTTTGCTTTCTTTTTTCAACTATAAACGCCCTCTCGCCTCACTTCTCAGGATTTTTCAAGAACACCATCTTAATTCTCACCACCCATCACCCATCACGTCTTCCATTTCCTTTTCGAATTTACCCACAATATAACAAAAGATCGAGTATATATTTAACAGCGAAAGCTAATTCAAGCACCACTTGGCCGAACCTCCTTCGTTTCTTCCAAGCAAAATGCTGTCTAAGTGAAAATCCCAACTCAATACCATCCCATCCCCCTCACCTCAAAAACCACAGCACAACTCAGTGACGTCGGCGGTAACCTTATTTTCTTCTCCTTCTCTTGAATCCTGTTGGTACTACTAGACTTTAAAAGGTTAAAGGGAAAAAAGCATTCGTCTTACAAGCTAAAAAAAGTTTAAAAAAGACTTTCTGCGGCGGTAAAAATTAGCGCTTAGATAAGGATTTTGTTCGATGTTTATTTGTCGGTGATAGTTAGCAGGCATCCATCCCACTAAGAGAGAGAGAGAAGGGGTGGATATTTCTTATACGACAATCAAGCGAGTGATGTGATGTGATGTGAACTTGGGCAGGACAAATAAAAGGAAAGAGAAATAAAAGTTTGAAATCAGAGATGATGATGATTCAAGAGTGGGAAGAAACATCCCCTCTCCATAGCCCCGAGATCAAACGAACTATTTGCCCGAGATAGCAGTGGATTTATTAAACGAGCACGTAGTAGTTGAAATGCATAGACTAACAATTGGAGAGAATTTGAGGGGATTTAGAAGATTGCCACTGTCAAAAGAACCACGCAAGAATTTCAGATCCCCTCCAGCCAATCACTTAATAGTAACCCTCTCACACCCATCTAAAAATGGCAATTACAATTGCAAAGAGAATAAGAATGAGAAAGGTGGAGGACCAAAAATTGCCGCCGAAGGATTTTAGTGTTGTATGTTGCCTAAACGGAAAGTGGAGTACGAGCTTTCAAAATATACTTTATGCGTAGAAGATTATGGTGACCTTTGCGGCACAACATAAACGACGGCGGCCGCTAGGTGGGTGGGGTGGGTATATAAGCTGGAAGAAAAGAAGGAAGGAAGGAAATGGTCAGTAGGAGCGTTAACGGTGGAGGAAAATAAGGTTATTTGAACAACCGGCTTACGCAGAGGAGCGGCGAAGAGGCGATTATTGGATGACTATTTTTATTTGTAGTACGTTTTCTGCTCTGTTGGCTTTTTTGAAGACATGTGAATGGAAATGTATTTTTGTATTCTCCAACACATGCTAGCTACCAAATGATCAGCACTTATTATAAGAATTTTTTAAAAACTTACGCAAGGTGTACTTTACACGGAAGAAATGCCATGTGAACTTTCATGGACAAAAAAGGGTAGAGTCAGGTCCGTCGCATTGGGAGTAGACTCAAAATAATCTCCAAAAAGAAAGAAAAAATCAATGTCTCCAAAACCCAAATGCAATTCGAATAAATTCTGATTCTAAATCATCTCCTTGAGTCAATGTGATATGGTATGGTACATGCCGCTTTCCCCAAAAGCAAATATCCTATACGCCATAGTCGCTCAAATTTCAAGCTAAATAAGGAAAATGTCTTATCCGTAAACTCCTTCTGTCTTAGTATATATTTAAAAGAAAAAAAAAGGAAAAGAAGAAAAAAAAGAGGATCAATATGATGAGATAAATTTCGAGGGTTGTTTTGAGGAGATTGTTCTTTGAAGTGGAATGCAATAATGGGATATCTTGAATGACCCCTAAAAGTCTACCTCACCTCAAGATCAGAGTTCTTGGTGATAGATTCGGTCTGAGAGATAAAGTTTGTGTTGGGTCTGGGAATGTCATCGAGACGAACGCGTGGCAGTGACGTAATATGAAATGAAGGGGCTCTTGGAATGGCCTCGACTCATTCGACTGGAGAACTTCTCGGGTTGTTCGATGGTGAAACAATTTCATTCATGGTGGAGAATAAAGCGTAGAAGGAAAAGATAATTCTAAGATTTTTGACCAGCTGCTTCCTTGGCTTTGTGCTTGAGCATCACAATGGAGTATCTATGTGAGGAAGGTTTATGTCAGTTTGAGTTTCATGTTATGAACTGAGATTTGGGATGGTATGGTTGAGATCACGTGTTTGACCTTGCAGGGGAAAAGCTTATGCTGAAGAGAAAACTTATTTTTTTGGATGATAGAGGGAAAATGTAATAATAAGGATAAATTGATGGGAGAATGGAAAAGGTAACATACGTGATTATCCCGCCAATGGCGATGAATACACCAATCACGGACTTATCCCCAACTGCTCGTCCTGATGTTATCCAACCGAGTGCAACGATCGAACATGTCTTCACATGACCAACTACAGTGCTGGATACAGGACCGGTTTGCGCAATGATGAAGAATTGCGACATGTTAATTATGCTCGCAAAAAAGCCAGACTAGATTCCTTCATCAGCTAAGATTCTTCAATTGTTGGGATGAAAGGGTATATACCATCATGATCAAAACCCATCTATTTATCGGAACTTCGGTCCATACGGGGAAAGTATCCACGAAAGGAATAACATAGAGAAGCATGAAGGCTGCCAGTGGTGCTTGGTTAAAGAGCAATTGCATGCTATTCATTTGGAGTTTTTTGTGGTAACTCGAAATCCATACAGTATACAAAGAGCTTGCAAAAATTCCTGTAAAAGCAAAAATAACACCCAGACTGCTAGTAGTCTTGACTTTGGCATCAGCTGCGGGGAGGGAATCGTAGTAAGAAACTATTCCTACACCAAGACAAGCTGGGATCAAGGCGAGAATGGCGTTTTTGGGAAGCGTGGATTTGTAGAGAATGAAATTCATCAGAGCCACGGTGGGAGTGAGGAGAATTCGTGCGACTTGGTAGAAAGTAACGGTTGAGAATGCGAGTGAAAGATTTGGTAGAATAACGTTCAGTGACATGGCCACAGCCAGAGGAATAATTTCTTTGATGGCAACCCGCCTTGGAACGAACATGGCGAATCGTGGCCGAGAGAGTGTGAATAGTGTAAGCCATGTGATGAAGAAATGGAAGGCAGCAAAAGTGAGTTGGGCAAGCTTTAAGGAGGGATCTGAGAAGATTGCCTTATTCGTGAAGACCTGCATGATGGAATTAGAAGTAGATCTCAACACGGGACGTAAGAAGACTTACGATACCGATAGTTGCCAGTGTGTTTACTACCATCCATGATGCCGAAGTCTTGACACTGGTAGTTTCTGGAGCTTGAGACTTTTCTGAAGAGAGAGGCTGAGGCAACAATTCTGCCCTCTCAACGTCATCAATTTCCAGCTCGTCTGGAGACTTCAATTCCCTGAAAGAATCTGATTCGCTCATTCCGACGAGCTTCTGGTCATCGTGGAAAGCTTCATCTTCATGTGAAGAGGTTGATGAGTGGTCGGCCATACTAACGATGATGGTGTTGATACTTGAACAGAATGAAGAAGCTGCAAGTCAGTCTGGAACAGGAACCAAGGGATGGGCGAAGACAGTTGAGACGATTTTATGTTGTTCATTCCTATGAATCTGGCGCCCTTATGGAGGTCCTACAAATTATCTGGCTTGAAGAGGGACAGAAAGGATTGACACTGGCAAAGGGATTTGTCTCTTTCCCGGGGAGGTATGGGGTGTACGTATAAGTGATTATATCGTGGGATGGAGGGGAATCGGGCGTGCAAGGGGACAGCCGTCGATCTGAGATCCTCCGAGCACGAGCATGAGCACGAGCTGACCCACATCCACATCCATATCCCCATCCGGCAAAAATCCAAGGCTAAATAAAGTGGTATATTGTGTTGGTGGTGCTTTTGATGCGGTGTTGGAAGGGGGGCAGGGGGGGTCTGGGGCATTGTAGATCAACGGGTGGCCTGGAGGAGTGGGAGGGGGGTTTGTAGATCAAAGCGAGAACTGAAAACTTGAACTTCTTGATGTCCAGGAAGGAATGATGGCCATAAAGGGCAGAAGATGCATGTACCAACACTCACTCGCTCGCTCCTGTCCAAGTCATGTGCTTCATTAATCATTGACACGCGCGTGGCCTCACATTGTCCATACAGTAGTTTACCGGCCTTTTCAGCTCATCTAACAGAAACAATTAATCACCTGATTTTTCCATAATTGGCTTAGCTAAATAAATCCCGATCCCGAAGTTCCGACGTCCGCAAAAGAAAAGTATATAATATAACCAAACAAATCATGTATATCTTCAAAATCGACTGGGTCTTGCCACGGTCCACACTTGTCAAAGCAAGGATTCAAGGTCAAAAACAATGGGCGTCTGTCCTTGCATACGGAGGAGAACCCCCTGGCCCTAGTACGTAAAGCCTTCCGTCCTTTTCTGACAAGGCCTTACTCCCACGGCACAACTCCCACGGCACGCAAGTACAGCCTCGATCGATCGCCAAGGCCAGGAAAAGTCGTAGCCTTGCCCTGCCTTGCCCTGCCTTGCCTTGCCTTGCCGCATGCCATGTCTTTGATCAGGGCACCTTTCATCCAACTTTATCATTCCTTCCAGATTCCCTCCAGACTTCTACTTTCAGCCTATAATTTTATTTATGTATTGTTGTTTGTTTTTCTTCTTCCTTTTCCTTGTGAAATTTCAAAAATACCCGCCCTGCATACCTTTACCCCCCCCCCCTCTCCAACATTTTATCATCTCGCACCTCTGAAATAAAAAGTCTATCTCCCGTTCAGACTTTTTGTTGTCACATTTATACATTCCCCGACTTAGCCGGGGACTCGTACTCATTTAATCTTTTGGTTCAATACATATCATACCAGCTGTCTTCTCTCTCGTTTTGGACACAGTTCTCTCTATTTTCACTGTACTTCCCCTCAGCTATATCAAAATGACAAAACAGAACACAAACGGCAGTCCTCCCAGTAAGTTATACGCTCATACCAACTAACATACGATCACTCATACTGATGATCATATCAGCTCCAACATCTACCAATGGAGATTCAAATAAATTCTTTGAGGATTTTGGTGTCTGGAAAGAAGCACCTCTTCTCATCGGGACGACCAAATTCAAACCATTACCAGATGTCAAGAATATCATGATCACAGGCGGTGCTGGATTCATGTAAGCGCATAGAATTTCATGAGAGGGGAGAAAGTCTGACAGGAATAGTGCCTGCTGGCTGGTCCGGCACTTAACACTCACTTATCCAAACGCATACAACATCGTTTCCTTCGATAAGCTAGACTACTGCTCTTCCTTGAACAACACCCGAGCTCTCAACGACAAGCGGAATTTCTCTTTCTACCATGGAGACATCACCAATCCCTCCGAAGTCATGGACTGTCTGGAACGACACAACATCGACACCATCTTCCATTTTGCAGCACAATCCCACGTCGATCTGAGTTTTGGCAACTCATACGCCTTCACACATACAAACGTGTATGGAACTCATGTGCTTCTCGAAAGCGCAAAGAAGATGAAAATCAAGAAGTTCATCCACATCTCCACTGATGAAGTATACGGAGAAGTAAGAGACGACGCCGATGATCTTTTGGAGACCAGTATTTTGGCTCCCACCAATCCATATGCGGCGAGCAAAGCAGCTGCAGAAATGCTGGTGCATTCCTATCAGAAGAGTTTCAAATTACCTGTCATCATTGTGCGAAGTAACAATGTTTATGGTCCTCACCAATATCCTGAGAGTGCGTACAACTTTGCGTGTAGAATCTTAAATCTCTAGTACTAATGAGAGAAAATAGAAATCATCCCTAAATTCAGCTGTCTCCTTCAACGAGGCCAACCCGTCGTCCTACACGGCGACGGCATGCCCACTCGGCGCTACCTATACGCCGGCGACGCAGCCGATGCCTTCGACACGATTCTGCACAAAGGCTGCATGGGCCAAATCTACAACGTCGGATCCTACGACGAAATCTCCAACTTGACCCTCTGTTCCAAACTGCTTACTTACCTCAACATCCCGCATTCCACGCAGCAAGAACTGCACAAATGGGTAAAACATACTCATGATCGACCATTCAATGATCATCGTTATGCAGTTGATGGGACGAAATTGAGACAGTTGGGATGGAATCAGAAAACAAGCTTTTCGGATGGAATGGCCATTACAGTGGATTGGTATAAGAAGTTTGGAGAAAGATGGTGGGGTGATATCACGAAAGTCCTCACACCGTTTCCCACTGTGCTGGGATCTGAAGTGGTTGAGAGTGACGAGGTGGTGGCGGCGGAGGAGATTAAGGATGACATGATTATTGATAATGATGATCATATGGTTTTGCAAGCGGCGAAGAAGAGGAAGATAGGGGCGATTCTTCCTCAGACTATTAGTGTTTAAGTCGGGGTTGAGATTTTACCCGGGGGGGGGGGGGGGGGGTTCTTCTTTAGGATGGGAATCGGAATTGGAGATGAAGAAAGACAGAAAGACAGAAAGAGATATCCTTTTGAAGAAATTTTTGTCGATCGCGTACTTGAGTTGTATTTTGTCTTGTACCGAGGAGCAGCCGCGCAAAAGATTTTTGTCTATCGTTGTGCTTGGGGACATGTATCATCATCAAGGGGGTTCGGATTGGATTGATTATAATTGGAGTCAAGTTTTAGGCAAAGCTTCTCCTAGGTTTCCATTGTTCTGTTAAAGATATAGTAGAGAGATATTCTTCTTTGAAATTGATATGGTACATCAAAAAGGCAATGCATACGGAGTAAGTCCGTCCACATCCATGAGTATGGAGAAGAAAGTAGCGGTTAGCGTGGGTGGGTAGGTAGGTATGGGTAGGAGGTATGGGTAGGTGTAGTGCAAGCCTTCTGAATAGCTACCGAATTCAATTAAACTGTATGAGGACGATGCAACCCCAAATCCAAGCGTAATTTATTAGGGATCCGAATGCTTGTAAAAAAAAGTTACCTTAACGTCGTCATGCATAAGGGATACATATATGCAAGTATCTATACGAAGTACAGCACATGTACGTATAAGTGCATACATATTCCTCTCGATAATTTTCCGGCCTCTGGAATTGTACTTATGTGCACTTTGTGCACTGACTCCATCTGTCATCATTAGCTAGGGGGTAACGGTACCAAACACCCGGGAATCCCCTCAGCCCCCAAAATCCCAAGAGCTTGGAGAGATGCCGAATTCCCCAAAAACTTTAAATCTCTCCTTTTTTTCTCTCTCCTTGTTGGGTTGCGGGCTGCGGGACCGCGGGATGGACTTCTCTCTCATCCCTTGTAAAACGCATTTAATACGTCAATCCCCCCCGTCCCAGTTCCAGCCCCCAACTTTCATGCTCGAGCTTGGGCTTGGGCTTCTCTCCAGTCATGTCAACGTCTCAGACTTGAATTCTTGGGATCAGAAGCGCGACGGGGATGGGGAAGGAGAATGCGAAGGCCGGAGAAGCCGGTTGGATGGTGGAGGGTGTATACTACCACAAGGGGCGTCCCCGGACGGCACGAGCGGAAAGAGGGATAGATACGACGGTACGGAGTAATGCATATCATTTCTCAAATATTGGGAAATCTTTCCCAGAGATCAGGATGGGAAAACCCCCGCTGTGCCACGTCTTTGCAGGGTTGCTTGCTCACCGCTTCAAACGAGAGGAACCCCTGGTTCGTCTCGTCGATTTTTCCCTCGCTGGAACTGAGAATGGAAAGGATCCGTCTCATCGAATTTGCCTTCTTTGGAACTGAGAATGGAAAGTGAGGGGGAGGGAAATGGGTGGTGACTGACCCGAGAATCCGTTTGCGTGCATATGCTGGAGGGGGAGGGAGGAGAGGGGAAGGATAAAGATTGATTTGAGGTATGATATGCATGCTTTGCTGTCTTTCTTTCAGTGATTTCGTTGGTTCATTGGGAAGAGGGGACCTGCATTTAGCCTATCCTTACCCTTACCCTTACCCTCACCCCCTTACCCTTACTCACTCGTTACCCCTCCGTCCCCTTGCAACCCAAGTCCATCCATTCTCTAAGTTTAGGTATGTCGATTAAGATTATTGTTGTACAATTCCCAACGAAGAAACAGCTGCATGATGCACAGTGCAGGCAGGGAGATATGATTGGGCGTCATCCATACCGCTTGTCCAACTCGAGAGGAAGAGGAAGAGAAAAGGGAAAGGGGTAAAGAAGTTTGAAGCGAACGAAGACGAAAAGTCCGGATCCATGGCTCTGGCTACCGAACTCAGACCACTTTTCTTTTAAGAAAAATGCATGACAGGCCAAGGTTCAGTTAAGGTTCATTCCGTTCGCTCGTCACTCCTTTTTTTCATTATTCCCATGAGCGAGAAAACAACCAAGTCTGCAAGTTGCCTTTTCTCTTCCCCCCCCCCACTCCACAACTCCACACGCAGCACATTACTCAATAACGGTTTTGGTTCCACTCCCATGGCACTGGACATGGGGGCTTTTCTTTTTTTCTTTCACTCCTCCTTTATTAATATTTGTCACCGCCTCGGGTTCGGTGCCGATTCGCTTTATTATTTCCGTTTTTTTTCTTCGGGTTTACAAATCCTTCTACAGTTATTTGAGTTTGAGTTTGAACTGGGATGCTTCTTTTGGATCTCTCCGACTTTTCCTTCTTGATAAGAGATCGTCAAGCTGCAGCTGGAGAAGTGCTCCCTCGGAATTGATACCGGAAAACAGAAACGGACTTACCATGAATGAATGGAGCTGGAGCTGCGCTAATCCACTACGAATACTTATTCCAATTTGGTAATTCCGCCGAAGGCAAAGTGGAAAAGAGCAGAACAGAATCTCCCTCTTACTTTTAATTATTTATTGATAATCATCTATTCTTTAATCAGAAAATAATACTACAACACTCCAAACCAAACTTATGCCCAGACGGGGGAATAAGGGTTCTGGGCAAAGGCAAAGGACGAGAGGCAATTATTCTTCCGCCGATTCTAGGTCCGGCTCTACTTCGAATTCAAGATCTAGCTCTCCTCTCAGACTCGACGACTTTTCAAGCGATCCTCCAATGAGTGCCACGGAAGATGCATCTATACGTCAAGAAATTGAAGATCACCAAAGGTCTACTGCCGCTACTAGATCTCCTAATTATGTCTCTCAGACCGATCAAGATACCGTGTATGTTCTTTTTCTTTCACTTATTACTCTTTGCTAATTAAACGAATGAGGAACTCCACACGCTCCCTCTTCGACGAAGAACTCGATTACCACACCCTCCACGGCCGCCGCTATGTCGGTTCCTACTACATGCCCATTGACGAAGAGGAGCTAGACCGGCTGCGTCTAGTCCACCAAGTCTACCTGCACCTCTTTAACAATGAACTCACGACCGTCCCTCTTTCACGCCCCACCAAAATCCTCGATATTGGATGCGGTTCTGGCGACTGGGCTATGGAAATGGGCGACCTATGGCCCAACGCTGAAGTAATCGGCACCGATATTGCCAAAATACAACCTTCTGCTGTCCCCTTAAATGTGTTTTTCGAAATCGACGACGCAGAGGAAGAAGGCGGTTGGACATGGGAAGAAGATACCTTCGATTTGGTGCATTTCCGCAACATGGCAGGGGCGTTTGAGGATTGGAGGAATGTTTATAAAGAGGCTTTTAAGCACCTCAAGCCTGGAGGTTGGATTGAGGTGCTGGATTATGATGATCATGAAGCATTTTTCAATGTCTACGGGACGGGAACAATGTTGGCGAAGGCGTTGGAGGAGATTAGTGAGGCGGCGAGGAAATCCGGCAGACCGAGAGGAACGGAACATCTGAAGACGGAGATTCTTGAGGAGTTAGGGTTTGTAGATGTTCATATAGAGGATTTTCCGATTCCGTGTGGGATTTGGCCGGATGAGAGAGAGGAGAGGAATATTGGGAAGTTGTGGCTGGTGGCTTTGCTGAATAGTGTGGAGGGCCATCTACTCAGGTTGATGGTGGAGCAGATGGGTTGGGATGTGGAGATGGTGAAGGAGGTTTGCGAGGAGTTGCAAAAGGAGATACAGGACACGGGGATGGATAGGGAGAAGGCTAAGGGACTGGAATATCATGTTTTGGTGCTGGTGGGTAGGAAACCTGGGGGTGATGATGATGACGACGACGACGACGACGAGGATGAGGAGGGCAGTGTGGATGCGGATGCGGAGAGTACAGTTACTGCTACGCCAACTATCACAGGGCCAGATTGATGACTTACGGCATGAATTAAGATAAAGGCAAAAAAATTAGTGTTATATAGATACCCTCTTTCATGTACCTATTCAACAGTTCTTTTGACTGAGGGACTACAGATATAGTCAAAAAATATATTCTCTACTGCTTCATTTTCTCTTCTTTCTGTTGCCTGTCGATCTCTTTCTTTGTATCTTTCCAACCAATCGGTCAGACGGGCAAGCAAAGCTACGAAGACACAGCCCATAATGATACTGTAGTGATAGCACTAGCAAGGGAGCCCTCCTGATTATCTCCGTACAGCCATTAGAGAGAGTAAGACGCATAAGAAATGGTATTATTTGGATCACACGAAAAGGACTTACCTATTAAGGAAACGCGTGATAATCAGGGCTCCCTTGCTAGTGCTCTTACTTATTCTCATTCTGGGCGTATATGATTCACACACATCACCTGCCTGCTGCCTATCCTACCACTCACAACTAGCTACCTGATATATCCTGACATATCCATGATTCACACGTTAAGAAAGGAATGAATGTTCAACTCTTTGACTCTACACGAGTAAGAAAGGAGTGAACAATCATCTCATCGTCACACAAGCATAATTGTTTTTTTCCCATTGCTATAAAAATCCCGAGGGAGGCGAGTCTCGAGTCTTTCTTTGCTATAAATGTTTCTCTTTTTTTCTTCTCTTCTTTACTTTCAAGAAGGAATTCAACACACGAACAAACGAAAACATCTTGGTAATAAGAACGAACATCCAAGTGCGACAAGGAGGGAGATAGGAAAGGATTTTGTTTTTGATTTTTGATTTCGAAAGTTCATCATACGATATTATTCCCAGGTTAAGAGTTCATTACAAGCCTGGAGAGCATCCGACGACTTCTTTTTGGTCGAAGAGTCACACATACTTCAAGGATCTGGATTTCGACCTCGCCCCTGGCATCAACTTTGTGTTTCGATTACATACCATATACTACATCCTACTGCACATACTACATTGCATACCGCATACCGCATACCGCATACCACTGCCTTCGATCTTTCTTCCACTTTACTTGTCGAATTTTTCTTCCGAACCACTGATTCTGGATACGGGAGGACGAGAAGGAGAGAGCGAAACGGAACAGAACGGAACGCACTTGGCATAGGGGAAGTGGATAGAAAGAAGAACAGAGGAAGTTGAACAGGAAGAAGGAGGAAAAAGAGGGGAAGGAAAGATGTGTACAGAGAAAATCCGCCACTTTCAAGGATGTGGACATAGTTTTCTGCAATTTGCACCTTGTCTAGGTGTGTTGATGAGTGTGGTTAGGAAGAAGGGAGGAGGAGGAGGAGGAGGAGGAAGTTGTCGTGTGGGTGTAAATCGAGAAAGGGGTCTGAGGAAGAAGAGGATTAGTATGAGAGCTCTTTGGATGAGGTGTGATAGGAAAATGGGGTGGAGGGCTCAGAGCGGGGGTGTTTGTCGGAGGTGTCGGGAAAGGATGGGGAAGGGAAGGGGGAAGATATCAAGACACTGAATAGGGAAACGGAGAATGAAGACGATACCAGTCGAATATTTCTTTAAATATGAGTAGGCTCTGTGAGAGAGCCCGAAGCCGAGCAGAGTTGTCAACTAAGCATAATCTTGATCTTCACGATTTACTGTACTATATTCCATCTATCGAGCTTCTCTGTTTATAGGGCAATATACTTCTCGCTATCCTTCATATTTCCTCTTCCTCTAACGTGAAAAAAACGAGCGGAGCGAATCCTTCCTGAGTCCCAAGTTCTAGGGCCTTACGAGATCCGGACCAAATTATTTTTATCTTTTTTCCTTTTTTTTCCTTCTTTTTATTATTACACTATTATTTAGCCTAAGGGAATAAGATAATATTCAATAGTCATTTACCAAGACAGCAGTCTATATAGCCATTTAACAATATTCTTTCATTTAAAGAAGTCACTCTTACGAGAGGAGAGGAGAGGAGTGGTGGCAGCATATGAAAAGCAATGAACGCACTCTAAATTACGATCGTGCGCTTTGATGTCGTTTCATTATATATATATGCCTCTAGTTTTATCTTTACGGATCTCCCCCTTCTCCGAGTTTCAGAGCTTCTCAGAAGGGTTTGATCGCTCGCTCCTTGCTTATCGAGGACTCTTGTAAGATTAGTACCTTAAATAGAGCCTATTTCTCCTGAGCGGGGAGGGGTTAAAGTCAGAGTTAAACGCTTTTTTACTTTAAGTTATATTCGTACTTAATCCTAGGAGTTCAGGCATCGAAGATAAGAAGAAGAATAATAATAATAATAATGAAGTTTAGTTTTAGGGGAGCTTGGGCGTGGGAATGCTAAAATATCAATACATGGTTTAGGTTAAGGTTATAGGAGGAAGAAGAAGAAGAAGAAGAAGAAGAAGGGAAGAATGTAGTGCAACGAAATAATCTGTCGATTTGTAAATAACTGGCCCTTTAATATCCCTGCTGTAAGGTAGCTAAGCTAATGATAGGAATTCTTAGGGAATTCTTTGCGTCAAGTCAGCAAATCACATTCTAAGAACGCTCGCTTCTCTATCCTGGCTTCAGCCATTGGAGAGATGTGAAAGATCTTTATTTAGACGGCAGACTAGCCAACGATGGGTAAGTGGAAGAGTAGGAGTAGCCATCGGTCTCGGTAACTCATACTTAAGATGGAATAATTGTGCGAAATCAACGAGCTGGCTTATATTTCTTTTGAACTCCCAATCAAAAGATGGCTGTGGCATGCATGCAGCCGTTAGCCCCCCAGCCTAGATGTGGCTTCAATCTTATATAAGGCTAACCCCAGGCTCATCTGACTATCCTATCCCTATCTATTGGAATTTTCGAGGTCTAGAATCAAATCAACGTTATACCCCAAGCCTCATCCCGTCACCTTAGCATTACCAACCATCTTGCTTACTATGTCGGACGCTTTTTATGACCATGAACTCGTCGCACTAGCATTGCAGCATGAAAAAGAGAGGATCCAAAGGCGATTAGAAAACATGTAGGAAAACGTCGCTAGCTTCCCCATCCCTCAAGACAGCCCGCTAAATTACATGAGTTAAATACGACAGAAGTTCAATTTTACTCCATGAGGCCGATGCGCAAGAATACATCTATGAAAGGGTTAAACAGCAACCAGGCCTAGCAAATATTATTCGTGTTCCCCAGGTTCACCGTACTATTTTTAAAGACGGGGATAGCTACGGCAACAACGACGGCACCATCCCTTTTAGAGAATGCCCTTGGGTGCTATAGCTAATCGTTATGGAGTATATGCATGGGGGGAGGGCTCAGGGAGAGACATTGGAAACAAGAATAAACCCCCTCTAGGACCAAATCGTCTTAGCTCTCGAAGCACTCCTCACCCTTGAGCCACTTGAGCCAACCCCGCCTAGACGCCTTGGGGGCGATAGAATTATATCTTTAATTTTCGGGACCTACACTGAGTATGAACGGGTTCCATGCGAGTAGGTGGGGATTAGGATTTGTGTGGGTGGCTTGGTGAGGCATCCATCTGAATGGATAATGAGGAGGGGAATTGAACCTCTCTTCACCTAGCATCTAAAAGGTGACTTTGCGTAGTTACAAGAAAAGTCAACAAAAGGATGCTGGTCAGTGTTATTCGAAAATATAGATGTTTAAATTTGTCCTTGGACCGCCTATTAGGCACAGAGAAAGTAAAATCTTAAAACCCCTCGGAGACTTAAAATCTCCTGGGTATAAATAGCAAGCAAGAAGAAAAGCCAAAATCGTAATAAACTTTCCATCCAGCAGAACTAGTAAGAAGGGGAGGGGAGAAAGAAAAGAAAAGAATCACCACGATCTACGAACAAATTCCCGAAAAATTTCTCGACGTAATCGGATTCGGGAAAACCCCCTCAGCACTCATATCCAAATAACTCCAAGAACCTGGACCTTTCGCACTCCAAAAGAAATACCCTTGCGAATTCGCTTCATAAGTATCCAGTTGCGCCTCAATATATTTCCTCGTTTCCTGCTTTGTCGCTTCATTCCAACTACTCACATCTCCAATCTGACCTTGGGAGCCAGAAGGACAAGACGACGCAGCATCACCTGGCTGCGCGATGGTGTTTCCCTCAGAGTACACGCAGATGTTTACAGCGGCTGACCATTCGCCTACAAAATAAGGGAATAGCGCAGAGCCCGTAGACAGGGTAGAAGAGTAGGCACATGCGGCAGAGATATGACCTTCGTTAGTGAGGGCGTTTTGCGCATCAGTGAAGACTTGATAGAGATGAGTATCGATTCCGAAGGATGTCCCTCCATTATTTAAAGTCGCGGCAGTGGATTTCCATTGAGAAGTCGAGGCCCACGCGTCATGCATGATGATTTGCAAATCCCGATTCCCAATCTTGGCTTTCACAGCAGCGTAAGTAGATGATGTCCAGGAAAGCGTAGTAGAGAAGGCGTTGTTTCCGCCGTAGGAAGGTTCGTTGGTGAGTTCGATACCGACGACGGTATCTGCGTATTCGGCGGTTCCGTATTTTGCGGCGATGGTTTCGAGGACTGAGGTTGATTGGGCGAGGTTCGATGAGGTCTGCCAGTTTATTGATCCTTCGTGGCCGGAATGGTCTTCTCCGTTTTGAGAGCCCGGACTGCCGTGGCAGTCTATCCAAACTTTCATGCTTCTGGCTTGAGCCCACCTGATTGCTTTTTCGAGGTAGACATCGGCGCCTTGGAGATAGGGCGTATTGGTGTTCTCGTATGCCCAGAATCCAATGGGGATACGGAGAGCGTTGATCCCGGAATCGGCGAGCGTGTTGATGTCGTCTTGTGTGTACCATGTTTCCCAGTGGTTGGTGAGCGTGGCATTGGCGCCCTCGATCGAATCGAATGTCCATTGATCGACGGCAGAAGAGAATGCCCCGCTAAAGACGTCGCCGTTCATCCATGGTTCGAGGACCAGCCATCCGCCGAGATTCACGCCCCGAAGGATGGAAGTAGAGCTTGATGATCCAGTGCCCGTGGCTGCGGGAGCGGTTCCGGTTCCTGTTGTAGCAGATGTCGTGGTGCCGCTGGCAGAGGATTGGATGAATGTGTTCGCAGCGGTATATTGAATTGAAGGGTTTGCAGACACGGAAGATTGAGTTGCTGAATTTGAGACTGTTGAGGTTTGAAGGGAAGTAGCTGGACTGGTGGAAGTTGGAGGACCATCCACAGCGTTGGTAATTGGATATATAGTGAGAGTTTCAACCAATACAACAGTAGTAAGAATGGTGCTAGCAGCACCAGCAGCTCTGAGTTCTATGTCTTCGGGCTCCCATTCACAAGTGCCAGTATCCGATGGTTCGGGGGAGGTCGCGATTTGGGTTGAGGCAGCTTCGATGGTAGTTTTCAAAGGCGCAGTAGAGGAGCGTATGGACGATCCTTCGCTAACTTTGGCGGTGTAAGGTATTGCTACTTGGGTGGTCGAAGTAGATTCCGTAGTTTGGGTGACTTGGGATGATGTGCATGCGTCTGCTGCACGCTTTATCTGATGTAGACGATGATGACGAGCATTGGCGGGTCCAGAAAGAAGGAGTGAAGCCGTCAAGGCCAGTGGAAAAGAAATTCGCATGACGTACAAATAATTCGAAATACAATAGGCTCAGCCTCGCCGATGGGAACTTAAAAGAGTGACGGTAGCTTCACGATGCCGTGAGGGCGCCTTTCAAAACGAACGAAGTTATGACCAGCAATTTAACTGATTTAATTATTCCATACGGCTATTCCAACATATACCGGACGGGATTAGCTGGTGTCTTGAGATCTAAAAGTGTAGCCCAACCCAACCACCCAGAGGGTCCCCGTTCGACGACTAGAGCGGAACTGAGGTTATCGCAGGCCCTCGGCTGGATCGTGAGAAAGTCCTCTGCAATAAAATGCAAAGGAATTGAATCGGCGAAGGTATGGATGAATGGGCCAACGAGCAAAATCTGAAAGGAATGTGGGATTTGTAGAAGGAGAGAAGGAAGGAAGGAAGGTTGTTAAATGGAAAACAGCAAATCACCTTGACGCTGATAGAACGGGAGTGCAGGGTACAACCCCTTTCTTGCATATGAGTACAACATTCTCCCATTTTAACGGTGCAACGCAGATAGATTTGACAAAAGAAATCCTGTTGCTCCTTGAAACTTCCTCTGCAGATGTTTCTTGCCGTCGTCCACTCAACAAGCTTGGAGTGGGATGGTGAAACATCTTGTCTCTCCACTTTCAGCCTCCTGGAGCTTTATTTAGGAGACAAACAGCCTATTGAATTAAGATCTGGATGATCAACGCTTGTGCCGCAACTTTAAATGTTACCGGCAGGAAACAACTCGGCACAGGATGGCAAATTGTTCTTAAAGTTCCATGTTCCATGTTCACACTTCGCCCAGATCGCAATATCGCATCTACCAGAAAGAACCTTGTCTCTCCATGTAGCAAGGAGGCGAGGACGCTTAACTCGAAAACCTGCGGCCATATCATACAATATAGTCGGCAAGGTTAGCATGATAGACCCAGTTTCTTGGAATGCGCTGCTAGATGCCAGGAACTTTGTAAATCAAGACCCTCGACAACATCCACTTCTCGTATGGATGCTGGGTTTGTCGCCGAGTGTCTGTCAGCATGGCGTCATAAGAACTCCTCCTTCCTGGGTAGAGTACGAGAATGATTTAAGCGCTGCTCAGCCGCTGTGTAGATGTTAGAGATTTCTGCCGAGAATGGGAATTTCGTCCTTCCACAAATCCAACTAGCCCAGTCGCTTGATTTGAGCGCTTCTGTCAGCTAGGCTAATATGTATAAGGCGTTGTGTAGTCTTCACGTTTTTCCAAGACGAAGGCCAACTATCGACCTGCGTGCTTTCGCGTTTTCCACCTCGCCCTCGTCGCTTCTCATGTCATTATAAGTGTGTTCCTTGGTCGGCGGGCCATATTGCAACAGGCTGTCAAGATGACCCGGGGAAGATGCTCCTCCACACAGCTCCTTCTCCTTGCGCTTGGAGTCAATGTCTGCCTTACTCGGGCCTCGGGGAGCACCTGCTACAATTACAATGAATACTTTACCACCCCAGAATCGCTTCATCCTTGTGGTGCAGTAACGAGCACTTCGGTAAGTTCTATTCAGCACCGAGTCTACAAGTAGCTAACTATCTAGGGATTTATGGCCTGTTGTGATGCGGGCGATGTGTGTCTTGGAAATAGTATATGTGGTGCTAGGCATCCCGAAACTTCGAATTATAGTGGATGTAAGTCTTTCGTGTCCTTGTCAATGTACCTAGCTAAAGCTTCGTTGCAGACTACCTAGGAGGATGCAATGACCCTGAATACAAGGACTCATCTTGCACTACGCATTGCAGTAAGTTCATCTTATCATCGTCCCTGTTGGCAAGAGAGTAATTAACAGAACGGAACTGTAGATAGCAATTTCGCCCCCGACATTGTTTATAACAACGTGACGAAGCAATGGGCCTGTTGTAATGTAACCAACAGTATCGTAGACTGCAACAACCCCACAAGTGAGACCTGGGATGATCCAGCTCCATCCGCGTTGGCAGTCACTTACGAAGTAACAACATCGTCGTCGTCGTCGTCATCAGCTTTCGGGTCTACTGTGGTGGCTACAGTGACAATCACACCGAATGTACTAGGTCCAACAAATTCCCTTTCGCCTACAGCTGTAGCTGGGATCGCAGCAGCAACAACTAGTATATTCTTGAGTTTCACCGCTGCCTTGAGCTATTTCATTCTCCGACGGCAACGCATACGCGCAGAATTAGTAGAAAGGCGGGGAAAAGAGGATAAAAATGTTTTCTGGAATTGGAATATGTTTCAAAAGATCGAGTTGGATACGGAGGGGTGCGAGATCAAAGCTCCAGAGGAGAAATACGAGGTGGATGGTGGGATAGAAAGGAAGGAATTATCGGCAATAGAGTCGTCATTGTCTGGCTACTATGGGACTAGGTCTGAGAAGAAGGATGAAATAGGTTGAAGGGCCATACATAGTAAAGACATAACAATAATACAAAACTTCCCAACGACAGGCTTTCAAGCTGCCCTGCTTCAATGAGAGTACGTCAGGGATACAGAAGCAACGAGGCTGATGGAATCGTATCATGGAAACCGTTGTAAGGTAACCTTAGATATTGGCATTCTGATCCTAACTGACGCTCATTTCTCAGTGAGATGTCGTAGGAGTTGATGGAAAGGTGGGGTAGAGGCTCGAAGAGCGTTGCCATACTCAACGGCACACCTCTCTCTTACGACGATGATATGCAATTGGGGCAGTCTGTTGTCAATGATCTCCATCTCAACTGAACCCGGGAATAGGATTGTCGTTGTTGGCGATGGATGTTTTGCAAACCGACGCTAGCTAGGAAGCAGTCACTGCACATCTCCAATTGCGTCAATTGCTTCAGTTCAAAGCTCTCACTAACTCCGCACATCTAGACATCCAGCTCCTTGCCCAAATAATGGCAGATCCTCTCCATGCACTTCCTCCAATCCGCTCCTTCAACACTCATGCAACCTCTCACAATCACCCATCTGCCCCTCTCCTGTTTCCAGTCGACCAACGCCAGAAATTCACACCTTACCTTCCTCCTCCACGGACCACCTACCTCCTCGAACTCCCCCTTCCTTCCTCTACTTCAGCCTCATCCTCCCCCCCACCCCCCCACCTAACCCTCACCTACGCGCAATCCCTCGATTCACAGCTGGCTCTTAAACATGGTGTACATACAGATCTCTCAGGCGATGAAAGCTATGCTATGACGCACTATCTGCGATCGCAGCACGACGCGATTCTTGTCGGCGTCAGCACTGCAGAAGCGGTTAATCCACGATTGAACTGCAGGTATCGCGCAGAGGAGAATAAAGGGGAGGGCTTGGAAACACAACCTAGACCGGTGATACTCGATCCAGGACGGAGATGGAAGAGGGAATGGATGACACGATGTACGGAACTGGCGGAGAAAGGGGAGGGAAGGGCTCTTTGGCTTATTACGTCCGGGTCTGACGAAGAGGAGAATGGGGAAGACGAGAGGATAAAGGAGGTCAGGAAAGCAGGCGGAGATGTTGTATACTGTGGTGAATATGCAGGCAAAGAGAACGGAGTTGATTGGGAGACGCTGTTACGGAATTTGGCCAAAACCGGAGTGAGGAGTGTGATGGTCGAGGGAGGAGCGATGGTGATTAATGATTTACTGAGGGAAAGGAATCAGAAATTTGTGAGCAGTGTTATCGTCACAATTGCACCGACCTACCTTGGAACGGGAGGCGTGCTGGTCCTACCTCCAAGGACGAGTCCTGAAAAGAATTCGGCAAGGTTGGAGAATGTGGCTTGGATTCCTACGGGACAGGATATAGTTATGCTTGGGACGTTGAAGAAGTCTATATGACATGCCCTAGGCTACTTTACAGTTGAAGAGATGTGTGTCGCCATTGAAGATAGGTCATTTTTGATCCTTAGATTAAATTTTGAATCCCTTTGAAATTGTATCCAACGAGAAGAGTATCATGGCTGCTTGTATCTCCCTTGTCTCCGGTTACACTCGACGAAGCTTCCATGTGGAAATTGCTGGTATTTAGAGGGTTTAAGTCTCAAAGCTGAGTTTCATCAAAGCAGGAATCGGGACTTATATCAAACGATATTATGTGGTTCATGCTTCATGTGTTGTCAATTAGATCCATCTATCCATCTATCCATCTATCCATTAGCATACTGCATTTCCATTTCCGTTCATCCTTCACAGCAAGTGCAAGTCTCATGATCTTGCACCTACTCGAGTTCGAATATAGCATGAAATAAAACATCCAAGTTCTCTAATTCCCCCATCTCTCTACATCTCCAATCACTCAAACAAAATGTGAATGATTAATTCCCTCCGGTAGCCCAGCCGCTCCTAGGTATAAAAGTGTTCGACCTAGCCCTTTTTTCCTTTATATAGTAACATCATAATACTTCGAAGGAACGACGTCCAACTGAGCACTCGAGCTTGCCATACCAACCACCTCCCCTTTCTTTCCCAAGCCTGCCCATCCTGTCCGTGCCAACCTCTACCTTTCTTTCAATATTACCAATCATCTTTTCTCATTCTCCATTCTCCCTCCATCTTCCAGCTTGCCTACCTTTCTACCACACATGTTAAATAGTATCCTTCCTTCGGCATTACTTTTTTTCTTCTCTCCCAGCCAGCAACTTGTATCCCAGGATATGCTGGGGAACGCACTATAAGTATCTCGCTGATGTAAATTTTCCTTGAATCTGAAGTATAATTTATTTATATGTCTGATTTTTTTGTCGATTTTGGACACAGGTAAGCTTCACTCAGGAGCTCTCCAACATCCGTTAATGAATCTTTCACGGGATTGACATTCTCTATGCACTGGTAGGATGAGGATATGGTAGGTGTATAATCAAATCATTTCCAGAGCCTAAGCTCACTTCTAGCAGCATGATTCTCTCTGGAATGAGGCAAGATCATGCTTATCAAAGCTTGAACGCATTGGAAAGGAAGCAATGTTGCGTAGCTGTAGAATATTGCTGTTTGTTCACTAGGAGTTTGTGAATGCTCCTAGTTAAATATCATTACTGTGGGTCAAGGGTGAAGAAGCTATGAATGCTTGAACAGCAACTATGATGCACAAGAACTCTCCTCGCTATTTAAAATCCTCCCACTCAGACCAGTCTCCCCTCTCACCTCTCCCCAAACATGAAACAATTAAAAGACTTCGCAAAATAGAGTATTCAAGTTGCTTGGTTCTGATAGAAACATATTCAACAGCGTAGAACACTTTCCCAAAGATATCCTAGGGACAAGGCAGTATTTCATGATGTGCTCTGAGCCTGCGCCATAGTATTCCGCAAATCCGAGTTAGACTTGAGGCGAATTTAGATTGACTTTAACTCGCCATGTACAAGTTCCTTATATCTTTAACTGCAGAAGTCGAGTCGGATTCGCGAGTATATATTAAATTCGAGGATATATTTTGGGGGTAGCTAAAGGCGCTAGCTAATGGCCTGTAAAATTAGTAATATTTTGAAGCTATTCCCTTTTTTTTCTAATATTATCTATTAATCTTTCTCTTCTTGCTTTCTTGAGTTAAATTACATATTCAAAAAATTTTATATATAAGATATATGAAGTTATAATACCCCTCGAAGTGGCTGACTTCCCCCTCTCTATGTTACGAGCTATTTATATACTACTTATAACGGTATGACGCTATTCTTAGTATAGACTCAGACTCCCAAGTTGAGTTGAGCTTCTCTCGTAAAGTAGGGGAGTCGACTCCAATTCCATTAAATATATACAGAAGTCCGGACTCGCCTTGGACTTGCGGAAATCTGGGGTCAGATCGGTGATTTGATTCAGAGAACTATGCGTGATAACGTGGCTTTTAGATGTGTTTTGATAGACGGAGACGAACCATGGAATTGCATCTTGTTTTGGCAAGGAATATTCTGAGGTTGAAATGTCTTCATAGCAAAACAAATGACAACAATACAAAAGAAAGTGTGCCCTATCCAACAGAGATAGAAAAATTCCTGTAACTCCCTAACAAAAATTGATAACTGCTACTTGACATTCTCACCTCTTCCTCTTAAATCCATTACAACCAAGCCATCCTTCATTTTCAAGCCCAATTTGACATCCCAGTGACGATAAAAATCAGCCCAACCTTTCTCTCCTCCCAAAATTCATCTTCCAACCCCTCACACAGAAACACAAATCCAGAGCTTTCCCACAAAGGCTCAAGAAACAAACGCAATAGCAATCAGACCAGTTACTGGAGCAAGCATATCCCTCTCTAGTGGATTCATAGGCTCCAGGGGGGTTTGAGCTGACCTTCGTGTTTGCAGATGCTTCGTAGGGCCTTGTCATTGACCTTCGCGTTGCCTTCGGCGAGTTATTCCAAGCTGCGAGAGCAATTAGATCAGAAATACAGGAAGGAGACGATAGAAGCTAGAACAACAGACAACCACTAGTACACAAACGCGATATCTTCTACTGGGAAGTTGGAGGACTAAAGAGCAGCAAATGAGGCGACTTAGAGATGGCGAAACCAAGGAGACATAGAAGGATTGCACATTCGATAGTGCGGTTCGGAACCGGCCCAATAGATGATTTGAAGTTGTTGATCTGGTTGCGTGGTAGAGGAGTTTCCAAGGCTGTACATTACCATCCAAAACACTCGCGAAGCTTTTGGCACTGCATACTAGTTCGTAAGAGTATTCTTGATGAATTGCTAGAATATGTGAGGTGCTATGCTACCATTCATGGGTATGAGGTGAGTGATTGCATGTAACCTACAGTGTTACATTGAAGTTCGTTGAAGGAGAAGGAAGTGCTTTATAGGAGCCCACAAAGGAGGAGAGTTTTAGAACGGAATCATGCATAACTAAGTCCTCAGCCGTGTTTCAAGCAAAAGTGGGTCTGATTTGAAGCATGAAACAGTGTTAGATGCAAATGGTCATTCTTCTTCTCCTCTTCGACTGGTATCTACTGTTCTCCCCCTCTCATCCTCCAAATTATTCTTATTCTCCTCCTCCGCGTCATTTTCTTGCTCCTCTCCATCATCTGGTTCGTCTTTTTTTTTTTGGCAATTCTATAAACGCTGATGTCGGGTGGTGCTTCTTGGTTGATGTATTCTTTTTTTTTCTTTGTCTCTTGGATGAAGCATGTTTTGTGTGTTTGGTTTTTGTTTTCAAGGTGAGAATACACAAACACTATTGGCAGTTATTGGGACCTTTTGCTGATGAAATAGTAATGGTAGACAGAAAGAGAGCCGCAGACGTCAAACACTGAGAAACTGACAGAGAACTCTGGATCATCAGCCATGCGTGCAGTAAATTCAGGACAGAGAACTTTGGGAAGGGCGAAAAATCTAATGCTAGACTAGATCTTACTGTAAGTAAAAGCTCTCTTGATCTCAGAAATCAATGTTAGTAAAGTGGTCAATAGCGAATCTTAGCGGATGATAGTTGGAGTTATTTTAGGAATGGATAGATAGATGATAAATTTGGTGACTGTGCTTCTCTCTGTGCCTCTCACAGCAAGAACTATTGTCCTTTCCCATCTATCTACTTGATTTCCTTGATAAAACAAGCAAATGCCATCAATAACCGACTTCTGCAACATTTAATATGTTCAGAGGAACAATCTAAGGATGGATTGAAGATCTTCACAAGATGTGCCTCTGTCTCTCAAGTGTGACTTTCCCTAGATCCATATCCTTCTCTCATTGGCCAGTCCGTAACACAACAAAACTCCAAGCATTTACCTTCCAACCAATAGAAAATAAAATTAAAAATCCTGTCAAGCATTCAATATAGCATTCCCAGGCTCTTACCTCTTTTAGTTTTAGTTCCAAAACCTTATTTTTTCAGATACGCAACGAAATCCAAAAAGTATATGAAAATCTCGCTTAAGCCCCTTTCAGCCATCCACATTGCACAATTTCTAGATCTGCATTTTGACCTTTAACATTTTGTTACATTGCATAAATTTAAAGTTTTAGCACTACCCTCTTTGTCTCAAGAATGACTTTCCCTAGACCCATATCCTTCTCTCATTGGCTAGTCCGTAACGCAAGAAAACCCCAAGCACTTACCCTCCAACCAATAGAAAATAAATTTAAAAAGCCTGTCAAGCATTCAATATAGCATTCCCAGGCTCTTACCTCTTTTAGCTTTAGTTCCAAAACCTTATTTTTTCAGATACGCAACGAAATCCAAAAATCCAAAAGGTATATGAAAATCTCGCTTAAGTCCCTTTCACCCATCCACATTGCACAATTTCTGGCCCCTCAACTCCTAAAAATCCTCATTGCCATCCTCAAAATCTCTAAGTTCCCCGCTCTTCACAGCCTCTATCTAAGATGTATACATAGCGACAAATTTGATGCCCATCATGGTTAAAAAGCGGGGAAGAGTGTTGACTCTCTCATCTTTGAAAATCACTTCAAACAACATGCTCACCTTTCGCTATACAACATTAGATTAGGATTAGAGACACAACAAAACCTGGAAACACAAAGAAGTGAAAATTACTTATCCAGAATGGGAGTAGTTCTAAAAATTTTAAATTTTGCATAAGGCAACAAAATGTTAAAGGTTTGAAGTGGTGGGTCAGAAAGTCAAAAATAAGCCTAGTGTAATATAAAAGGTTGAAATAGAATCATTGAAAGAGATAGACATTGTCAGTCCAGTCTGTCTTTCATGGTTTCAAGATTGAAGTAGTCAGTTGCGAGGAGGCTCAGAAGGTTGTGAATTAGAGAATATGGTCAATGGTAGGTGAGGTTACTTAATATTCATGAGTTTTGGACCTCCATCTGTCATTACTTTGACAGAAATTGGGAAAGTGACCAAAGAAGAAGAATTGAGAATGACAGCGAGTGAGAATAGCATGCACACACAACTTGTAGGTTTGCAATCCAGATTGTTCACTGTCATAGTTCACACTGTCATGGTTCATGATGATAAGGAAGTAGAGGTAGTAACAATGCTGTGAATGGAACTCAATGATTCATACAATGAACCCCTTCATCCACTTCCATTCCTGAATATACGACACATATGACAAGCCTTTCACCCTCTGAACAATTTAGATCACAGAATCAAGACCTGTTGTCTATATCTCGATAATCTGACTTGTTCCAAAAATGAGACTATAGAATTCATCACAAGGAGGGATCAACATGCCCCGGCAACCAGGGCCCGTCTCTAGCTAATATCACCCTCTTGCCCTAGTCCAGTTCTTACTGTAAATAACAACCCTGTCTAGTAATTTCAATCGGCTAATCTTCTCCTCCAATTTGGGTATATGGTGATGAATCTCTAGTTGTTTTCTCATGGTCTTTATTCTAAACCCACTTCAAGCAGAGACTCTATCTTTGACACCTTCAACAACACACTCATGATCTGTTGACGCCAAGAAGCACACTCTTTGGTTCGTCCCCTCTGATGTAAACAAAACAAATTGCGGAACCTCAGTTCGTGACTAAACTTCTTACAGTCATTTCGAAAGGCATCCCTCGAATTTTCACTCCACTCACCTCCTACCCTCACCACCACCACTCCGATACCTCGCGCTACAGATATCTAAATCTTTTAAACCCGCTATCCTAGCACATCTCTCCGATCAGAATCATAGTAGGTCGTCGCGGTGACTCGATTTCTGAAGACTTTTACATCCACCAACTGCCACCTGTGAATCATACTTGGTGCGATCATATAGTACAAGTCATCAGCATCATTCTCATAAGCAATATTTCCGACAGAAGACTCCTCCTGTTACACCATAATCTAACTAAATCTTAGATTCGCGATCATGGCGCCAAGCACATATTTTGTCATCTGCATTCTGATTGCGCTTATGTACTCTGTGCAGACGCTGGCTCAGATTACCACAGTTAGCACTATTTGGTCCACATCAACCTTCACTCCATCTCCATCTTATGTGATTTCTGTTAGCACCACAGTGGTGACTGATTCCGGAGCGGCGATCACTTCAACGCACACAGCTCAGGTCCCCGCCACTCCTACTTCCACAGATACTGTCGCTGAACCATCCTCCATTGATACTATTAAAGTATGTGCATACTTCTTCCTGTGTTCTTTTTTTTCAATACTGACTTGGTATAGATTTCAACTGGAACAGCTGAACCGACAAAGAAAACCTCGACATTTACAGAAACAATCGAATTGACGGTCATTTCGAATTCTCAGTCTTTGGCATTTGAATCATCTCCGAGCACTTACTCTTCTTCCACTCTGAAGACTACTTCACAGACTTCTTCCGTAGCGGTAGTGTCCTCATCTTCGAATTCGACCACTGTATCGACTAGTCATAAGAAATCGCCATCTCTTACCGTTTCTATTGCTACGGGTGTAACCGTCTCTATTTTTGGCATAAGCTTATTGTGCGTAGGCTGGTGCATATATCGCCGTCGCAAAAAGCTTCAAAGGGAGGATTCTATCGAAGACTTCGCATCGGATAGAGCTAGCAACGCCAGTGAGAGCAAGTATGGAAGCAGACGTGGAAGCAGACGTGAGAGCAACCAGAGATGGTCGGAATTGCAAGAATTGCCTCCTAGCGTGGTTGACTCGAATCCACAAGCTTCAAACAATATGCCTCTAGATGAACTGACAAATGATCCACGCCCTGGTATTGGACCATATGCTACTCTCATAACGAAACGAAAGAGTCCTGTCAACTCACCCGAGACTACACTTGTGGGGAGCGTCCCAGAAACTGCTCCGAGTCCCGTTACCATCAGCACCCTGAAGCATACATCGCTACCAACCGTCCCAGAGATAGTCGAAGATCCCTATACAGAGAGAAGAGAGACTCAATGGCCAAATTACGAAGAAAACAAGCAACCCACCCAAAAATCTGGCCGTACGACTCCTCCGATTCCTCCAAAGAATCCCCTTCGAGCGGAGCGACTAGATGCCCAAGGCCGTTTTACTGGTCCCAGAGTGCCCACACATACTAGATCCGCAACTTTGCCTGGCCCGGTGAACTTCGAAACTCGCCCCCCAATGCCCCGAGCCCGTGATAGTATGCAAGACAAGTCTGAAGGCGGAGATGAGGTTTGGAATGGTGATGGATTTTTGCGAGGAATGGCACCGATTGATGCTCCACCTTCTGAACCATCCATGTATCTCAAAGAGAGCGATGCAGGAACTCAAAGCATTGCTGATACGACAGATGGTAACATGGGCATATCCCCATATGATGGCGCCAGTGACATCTATGTCGACACAACGAAGAAGAGCCCTCTCTTGGAAAATACATCGGAATATTCTACAAAAGTTGGTACTGCGGATCCCTCAACTGTCGTCGGAAGTTCTCAATCGCAAGATCCCTCTCGCATGAACCATAACTCTGGAGACGAATTTAGAGAAAGCACACTTAGAAGACTCATTGATCGTAGTCACAGAGAGTCCATCATTCCCGATAACGGTACTTATGCTGAGACTGAAGCATCGGCAGAAGAGAAGAGTGAGAGTTGGGCTAGTACATTGGCTCAATTGGAGGGAAAAGAGCGCGTAATTAAACCAAAGCTATTCTATGACATCGATCACTATCCATCATGGATGACTTACGAGCAAAGAATTGCATACCGGGAAGTCATGGAGGAGGAAAGAGTCAGAGCAATTGAGAAAGAAGAGCGCTTGAGTCAAGCACATAAAGAAAACAGAAACAGGTTCCCAGATACCGAACGTTCTCGTGGAAGCCTCATTATGGAAACTGCAAATGAAACTACCATCCAAGAGCCCGTTATTGAGGGTGTTAATGTCGGTCAGCACGAAATGGTTCAGGGCGAGGAAACCGATAACATCAAAGGGACGACTCTCGAAACCGCTTTCCTTCGACAATCATCTGAATCCAAAGATGGTCTGGGTTATGAGGGCTTTTTTTGAACATTGCCGGGATTCTCTGTATATTCAGAGAGAATACTTGGGAAATATTGAGCAACTATCTGTACATCGGAGGGGCTTGTTCGATGGAAGATGGGTTACTCTCGCAGTATTCGGATTTCCGGTGGTGTTTAGGAGAAGAACATGGCATCTTATTGTTTCCGGTTTGTGTATAATAAAGTAGAACTGCACTAGCAGTGAATCACCTCACTAATAATCACTAGAAAAATAAAAACTTTTGTAATGATTTGCTGTATCTTTACAGCATGAGGAGGTGCCGTTGGAGATAGGTACAGTATAGTATGGAAATGCTCATAAAACGTTATCACTTCCCCTTGAAAAACTAGCTATAAGAAAGTCAACAACGGATTACTAAATCCTAAGTAAAGTGCTTTGAATAAATATCTCAGTACGGTCAAGCTGACCTCGTTTTTCTGTTAATTTCTTGCCTTTACACATAATCATGCCTCCACTTGGATCCTTGGTGCTAGGCCAAACACTATGAGTTGATTAGTTTCATATAGATCGATCTTTTATAAAGCAAAATATGTGAAAGAAGCAGTAAGATATGAGAGGTAATTCACAAATTATTTGATAATAGGACGAAGATTCGTCTTAAAATCTTCAAGTGTTGGTTGGCTTTGAGAAGTTAACAGAAGCTTTCTTTCTAAGCACTTTGCTCTGAACTCTGCTACTAAAAAAATCATTTTTGAGTTTCGTCCAAGTTAACTCCATCACTCTAAATCTGTCAGTTAATTCGTTCTCTAGCCCTACCCTGACTCACTGTTCTTTATCCAGTCACCCCTAGTATCCTCATCCCCCGCACCTCTGCCTCTTCACTCTCCAAGCCTTCCCCCGCCCCCATCGCCGTCTACTCTGTCTGAAATGAGGGACGAATTCATGGAGAGTTTAGATCGTGTGTTGGTGTTTTCATATTAGCTCAGGAAAGCATCAAGTTATTTTTCCGGCACCTGGGACAAGAAGTAAACACCGATCTCCACCGGAGCGTTGCCATTGAAATGTAGTGCAGAGTATGTAGCATACGGAGTTGGAAGATTAGGTGTGCGACAATTGGCTCAGACTCCGGCTCCGGAATTTTCATCGAGGGCCATGTAGGTCATGCATACGATTGCTAATGGGGGCCATTGAGGATGCCGATGGTGAAGATCAAAAGATGGTGGAGAAGATGAGTGCGGGTGCGATGGGGAAGCCGTATCTATGGTTAAGCGAGCAGAAACTGGAATTGTGGAGTCATGAGTTGGATATGGGACCGCTACTAAGAAATTCTGAATGGGGAGGGGAAGGTTGGTCTATGCGGAAGGAGATAAATGGGGAAGGGGGGGAAGAGGGAGACAGCATATAAAGACTAGGAATTTAATAATGCCGTTAAATACGAAGTGCTTTCAAACAAATCTCATCATTCTATCGTCTTTCTATCGGAGAAGCGGAGGCTGTCTGCTTGTTTAGTCAGAAAAAGCGTAATATGTAAGTAGACAAGGTGCTGAGAGAGAAACTAAGGTTAAATGAGGTGTAATTGGTTTAAGAGGAGGTATCGTTCTCCCTACTTTTCTTTGGACAGGCTCTTTTGATCTCTAAAACACCGCTACATTCTTGATTTGAGAAGCCAGGCAAATAGCTTCATCGCATCCTATCAAAAAGAACTTCAGAAAAGAAGAATTAACCTCTATTATCTTTGTTTATTTGTGGAAGAAGTAGTGCGCCCCCTTTGTGGAAAACAAACCTGCCTAATTCTCGAGCCTTTCACCCTTCATTACTACGTAAAAAGTAACGAATAATTCACCTAAATATTCCACTATCCCCAAATGCAAGACAACAGCTTCAAATCTACATCTCCACTACCTCAACGCTAACCCGCTCATTATCAAACCCCCTCTCCTTTCAACATGGCACGATCTATCTCCCCTCCCCAAAAACCACGCTCTTCCATATCAAGTACCCCCTTACCAATCCCCAAAAGAATAAAAGATCGCATCGAGCAATACGAAGACTTCTGCCGTTCCCTCCGCGGAATCCAAAACGTCGACATCCTTTCCCCAACATACATCAACCGCGACAGTTTCCTCTCTGAAGCTCTGAAATACCAGAAGGGCTTTCTTGCTTCTGTGAAGAAATTAGAGAGGTTTAAGATGAAGAGACATAGGGATCTGGCTGGGAATGGAAACCCTGTTATTGAGCTTGAGGGACATTTACTTGCTGGTTAGTTCTTTTTAATTGTGAAATTTTAAAAGAAAGAGTGGACGTTGGGGGTTGTTTGTGGAAGGGAGATGAGATTAATAGCTGATTTTACGATGGCAGCAATGAGGATTATTGAGGGGGGAGAAGAGAATTGTGGTATGGTAGTAGATGATATCTGGACTACGCCTCTGGAACAGCGTTTTGAGGGAATTAAAGACTGTACAGGATATTTTGCGGGCTGGGTGGATGTTATTGAAAAAGATAATGAGCTAGTCCGGAAGGCCTGATTGCATTGGATTGCATATCTCCTAGGCTTTTCCTTAGATGTTATTTTGATATTTTTTTTGGAGTGGATACAAATGAGCTCTTTTTATCGTGAGCCCTCGCACTTCCCCCTATTATTGTCGATGTTGATAAGCGAGTTAGTACCTTGCAGCGCACACTGTAAACTCGACTTACTATGCTTTTCTGTCTCTTCTTGTATTCATCCATCATGGATCTTTCCATAATTTGCTAAATCCGGAAGTGCTAGCTCATCGCCCTTTTCCCAAGGGGAGAAGCTCGCTTTCAATTCATATTCTACTTCTAGCTATTCTATTTGAGCGCCTTGAAGTATGTCTAGCGCCAATTTCGGCAATGAAAACGCCACTTGACGACTAGCCTAAAGACAAGAAATGTCCTCAAAACTTCCCGGAAACTGATACATTCGGGTGCTAAGTCTTCAAACTGGGGCAAATGTATCTCGTTGCGGCTGGCTACTAGCCGAATGTGATTAGTCAGTCATATGACATTTGTCCTACGACTACCTTTGATGAGATTTTTTTTCTTTGCAGGCGGCTTGAGATATATTCTTGCCTTTTCTGAAGATAGATATATGCGATTTATTTTTTCTCTGTGCGAGTAGGAAGATATATCACTTTCAACCCCAAGCTTGGAGGCTTAAAAGGGGCTTGTCTGTGAGCTTGCATGTGATATTGAGAAGGCTTTCCACGTGATTGTTTCATAAGCTTTATCTTGGTTTGGGTTAAATACTTAGAGTCTGAAATATTTGAAATGTTTTTTTTGAATTCGATTTCAGTTGAATTGCACTTATTATCCCTTCACGAACAAGCTATTCGCTTAATTCGACATTTGAATGGGATCAAGATATATATCACTCTTGTGGGAGCTCCAAAGAGCTTACCTTTTAAGGAAGTCCTATCCGAACATCTGCCAAGCTCATCCCCGAATTCGACTTGTCCAGCTCTTTCCTTATCTGCATTATGATCATCGTCCCCTCCGCAAACTGCCTATCAACGTAGAACGGAACCCCGCACCTTCTATCCCAACGGCCACTCATTTAAAGGTTCTCTTCCCCTCCCCTATCTTGAAATGTTCCAATCATTTCGTCCACCCCTACGTCGTTCAATCTCACGCAACATCCCTCTTCTCTTTTCTCCAGATATCAAAGCGTCTTCCTTCAGCTCTCCAATACGTACAACTGCATTCTGTAGATCTCTCACTTACACAAAAAGCAAAATGTCTGATCTATCAATTGAACTTACAGCTCCTAATGGCAAGAAATATGTTCAGCCAATTGGACTGTTCATCAATAACGAATGGGTGAAGAGCAGTAATGAGCAAAAATTGACTTCGATCAATCCCACGTACTTTATCTCCCCCTTCATTTCATCCAGCTATGTACTGACAACTACTCTCTAGTGACGAATCCGAAATCACTTCAGTGTACGCTGCCACAGCCAGCGACGTCGATACAGCAGTGAAAGCCGCCCGCTCCGCAATGAAATCCCCCTCATGGCGGGACATATCACCCACCGATCGTGGCAACCTCATGATAACACTCTCCTCCATCGTAGAAGCGCACTCCGAAATTCTCGCCACGATCGAAACCTGGGACAACGGAAAGCCCTACAACGACGCTTTAGGCGATGTCGGCGAATCAATCTCAGTACTCAAATACTACGGAGGTTATGCAGATAAAATTCACGGCCAAGTAATTGACACCGGAGTTGATAAGTTTGCTTATACGATTAAAGAGCCAGTGGGGGTTTGTGGCCAGATCATTCCGTGGAACTATCCGCTTTTGATGGCGGCGTGGAAGTTAGGTCCTGCTTTGGCATGTGGGAATACGGTTGTGATTAAAGCTGCTGAACAGACACCTCTCAGCATCTTATATCTTGCGAATTTGATTAAAGAGGCTGGGTTTCCTGCTGGAGTGGTCAATATTTTGAATGGCCATGGGAGGGAGGCGGGTGCGGCAATTGCGACGCATATGGATATTGATAAGGTTGCTTTTACGGGAAGTACGGGGACAGGGAAGGAGATTATGAAGATGGCGAGTGTGAATATGAAGAATATTACCTTGGAGACGGGGGGAAAGAGTCCTCTGTTGGTCTTTGAGGATGCGGACTTGGATCAGGCTGTTAAATGGGCTCATATTGGTATGCTTCTCTTCTTTCAAAAATACTCTTGCTGTTTTCTGCGATATCATACCTCCCGCTCCTTTTTTTCATCCCCGTCTCATTCCTCACTCTCATATTAACCCCTCTCCAAGGAATAATGTCTAACTCCGGCCAAATCTGCACCGCTACCTCACGCATCCTCGTCCAAGAATCCATCTTCCCATCCTTCATCAACGCCTTCAAAGCCCAAGTCAAAGCCGTCTCCGTAGTCGGCGATCCCTTCTCAGAAACCACCTTCCAAGGGCCCCAAGTAACCAAAGTGCAACATGAGCGCGTGCTCTCCTACATACAAGCCGGGAAAGCCGAAGGCGCTACATTAATTTCTGGCGGCGAAGCATTCACGCCCCCTTCCACAGGAAAAGGTTTCTTCATCACTCCAACTATATTCACCGACGTTTCTCCCTCTATGAAAATTTATCGCGAAGAAGTCTTCGGTCCATTCGTAGTGATAGTCAGTTTTAAAACGGAAGAAGAAGCTCTTGAGATGGCAAATGATACGACATATGGACTAGGGAGCGCGGTCTTTACGAGCGATATTACGAGGGCGCATCGAGTTGCACGTAGGATTGAAGCGGGCATGGTTTGGATTAATAGTAGCAATGATAGTGATTTTAGGATTCCGTTTGGTGGCGTGAAGCAGTCTGGGATTGGGAGGGAATTAGGTGAGGAGGGGTTGAGGGGGTATAGTCAGGTTAAGAGTGTGCATGTTAATTTGGGGAGTAGGGTTTAGGCTCGTTGGATGGGTATGCGGTTGGTATGGTAGTGGCGAAGGGGAGAGGAATGGGGTAAGTTTTGGGAATTAGGGATTAGGTATTAAGGGATGGGAGAATGGGAGGGAAAATATGGGCTTGGTCGCTGTGTTTCGTTTGAACGCGTGAATTAGCCCTCACCCATCCATCGCCCACCGTCCATCATCCATTACCAGTTCCTGGTTCTTGACTCTAGCATCTTCCTTTCACACTGCTTAATTAGAGAGCCAGAAATGGCTGCCAAATTCCCATTGCCACTTCATCAAATTCTTTTGCCCCTATTCAATCAAACTCCATTCAAAAGATCTAAACTTCAACTTTTTATGGTTGTTCAGACATTTCTTAATTGATTTATCTTCGTTCTCTTTCGCCTAAGTAGGAAGTCGTATTGGTTTTTTGGGCATAGCCACTTGATTCTCTTGAATTTGAGGGGGATAATCGAGCCGGCAGCACCCATAAGGAGGCACTAAACTATCTAATAAAGCAACTCTAAAGTTATTAAGGGCAGGTGGGGGAGGGGGTTTTTGAGAAAAGTTCTAAGTGACAAAGAGGGCGAATGCGAGAATGATGAATGCTTGACCTTAGTAGGCTAAGTAGGCTCCTTTTATCTCCCAATACTTTGTTGCTAAAAATATGATAACGAGAAAACAGCCATATCACTGGAAACAGTCATCTCGTTCGCAAGCATAAAACCCCCTCATTATTTTCAGGCTGAACTAAAATACGCAGCTAAGAAATGTAATATAAGATGCTAGACTATGCAGGGGAGAGGACTAGAAACTGCTTCAATTGTAAGTACCTAGAATTTTCAGGTAACTAGAGTAACTTGTCACCTGCCCTGCTATCATTTCCGTCCTATCTCCTCAACATCCTCAACCGTGCCCATCCGCCTCTTTGAATTGAATGTGGCTAGTGGCATGACTGTAAGTGTTATTTGGTGACTCTCTAGGTCTAGGAGAGAATGCTCCTTAATTACTTGAACGATAGGCATTGCATGACCAGTTGATAGCAATTGGGAGTAAGAGTAAATCTTTTCAAATTCGGCGATGGAAGTATGGAAAATATTAGTCCACTAACTGGTGGATATAGCGGGGTCTATTGGTTATTGAGGTGATTATCATGAGACATGCTTGACAAAAGTGAGGGAGTTAGGAATAGAGATTCGTATGAGATGTAAGGTAGGTTGTTTCGTATGATGAGGATGAGCTTTCATTGGCACTCAGTAAGGTTAATGGAGAGGTGTATAAAGTAGACGTAGTATTGCGGCAGGTGGTATAAAATATTTTGAAGTTGATTGAAACAGGAAGGCGGTAAGGTTAGGATGGCAGAATCCCGGAATTGATTTCAGAATCCGTTTTTATCTTGAGACAAGACAAAATCGTCAGACACTTCCCATCTCCTTCTATTTGGAATTGTCTCTATCAACGAATGCACTAGGCAGAGAGATCTGCTATGCAGCGAACGGGTAAACTATTCAGATATGTTTAATATCAAGAAGCCAAGTTGTACTAAGGGGTTCAGGCCGGAGTCCCATTTTTCACCCAATCACAATCGCCGCGCGCGTATCCTTTCCTTAATCTTCTCGCCGTGTTGGTTGTGAGATTTTTCTTTCTCTCTTATTACCAATACCAACATTCTACTGATAACTAGTCACAATGACTCCGACTCAAGATTTGATTAGCAAAGTCGAGGAACTCGTCAAGGAGCACATGTTTCAATACGACGGTAGCCACGACTTCACACACATCAAGCGCGTGGTTGGTCTAGCAAACCAAATATACTCTGAACTCAACATCCCTTCGAAAGACGAGAACTGTCCTCCTCAACCAAAACTCGATCTCAAGCTCATAACACTTTCAGCGCTTCTCCATGATATTGGCGATCGAAAATACTTGAAGAAGGGAGAAGATGGAACTATAGCGATCCGAGTCCTGCTGATTAAATGCGGCGTTGACGAAGAATTTGCCAACAAGGTCCAAACCATCTGCTCTGCGGTCTCATGGACTGCGGAAATTCGCGATCCCGAGGTTGTGGTAGAGCTTATACGACAATATCCGGAACTCGCGGTTGTTCAAGATGCAGATAGACTGGACACCCTCGGAGCAATTGGCGTTGGCCGCGTATTCACATATGCTGGGGCAACTGGAAGGGATTTAAAAGACACCCTGAGCATTTTCGAGAGGAGGCTGTTTGTGTTGGAGAACATGATGAAGACGGAACCAGGAAGAAAAATGGCAAAGCAAAGGACGGAGATTATGAGGAGCTTCAAGAAGACCTGGGAGGAGGAATTATACATGGAGAGATTGGGCGAGAGAATACTTGTCAACTCTATTTCGCCTTAAGACGGAGTTGCTAATTGAGATTTGGTGACAATGGTTCGTCAAGCATATCCCTCCATACGACAAAGCGCTCTTGGTCTATTCTAAGATATCCGCTAATGTATTTGTTTCCAGCTGATTTTCTGCGCCTATGTTGGCAGATGCTCATACCGAGCAGATCTGACATTCAAGAACCCAGAGGATAGCTAAGTAGCCACTAGCTTACTAGGCTCGGGGCTCCGAACGGGAAGGAAAACCACCCACCCGGGTGTAGGCCAAGCGGAAACCTCCCGAGTCCCGACCTCTCAATTTCAATGATTTCAACTCAACTATTTTGACGTCTAAATTGTGATTTTCAACGATACAAAGCGGTGAGACTGGCTATGTTAAAAGCAGCGTTATTACCCCTCTATAAAGAAAGGAAGTTTATCGCAACCTAATCTCTGTTCATTGGTATTTGGCTGATATAGGAAGGTACCGGCATTTGAACAGGTACCCCGCTAGGTTCCTGCGCATGCCTAGTAACGTACCACTGCATCAATCCCCTGACAGCGCTTTTGATGATGGCAGAACGGCGAGATAAACGACCCCGCTATTTGAGTATTTTCCATCCCATCCTGCTGCTTGACTTCTTCTCCATCTCTCTGAGTAGAGAGTGTGGAGAGCTCGTTCTATTAGGCCGCAATGGCTTCTATTTATTTAATCTTTAAATTCTACCTCATCCTCCTCTTGTCATACCCTGCATCCGCTACTTCTAACTCATCCAACACCACATTCGATCCTCTCCAGTATGTCGATCAACTCATCGGGACCGACAACGGCGGAAACGTTTTCGCTGGAGCCACCCTTCCATACGGAATGGCCAAAGCCGTAGCTGATGTGGACGGCCAGAACACTGCAGGATTCGCTACAGACGGCAGCAACGTGACTGGCTTTTCACACATGCATGATTCAGGAACTGGAGGCAATCCCTCCCTGGGAAATTTCCCTTTATTCCCACAATATTGTCCTGAGGACATTCTTGACAATTGTAATTTTCTCATCAATGCTCGAAAACAACAGTATGTGATGTCATCTGTCGAAGCCACGCCAGGATACTTCGCTCTCAGCCTGGTAAATGGGATTCATACCGAAATGACAACTACAGCACATGCAGCTCTCTACCACTTCACATTCCCTCCCGCTAATTCTAGCAATGGAACAACCCTGAGTCCCTTGATCCTCCTTGACCTCACGGATCTCGACGCGAGTCGACAGAATGCCACCGTTAGCGTGGATGGCAATGGAAGAATCAAAGGCAATGGCACATTCATCCCCAGTTTCGGAAGCGGCTCTTTCATCTCCCATTTCTGTGTTGATTTCTCTGGGTCTTTTATCCTAGATAGCGGCATTTGGGTTAATAACCGTGCTGGGACGGAGCCAAAAGAAATATTCGTAACGAGGGGAATCAATCTATTCTACCTTGAAGCTGGAAGTTTCGTGCGATTCAACCCGCCTGCAAATGGCACAATAAGTGCCAGAGTGGGCGTTAGTTTAATCAGTTCAGATAAAGCATGTCAGAATGCAGAGAATGAGATTCCTGGTCCGGAATGGGATTTCGCTGGTATTAAACAGACGGCTGAGGATGCGTGGAGAGAGAAATTAAGTGCTGTTTCTGTGGAGGTTGGAGGAGCTGATGATTCTCTTCTTACAAATTTTTATAGTGCGATATATAGGACGATGATGTCGCCTCAGAATTACACTGGAGAGAACCCCTTATGGGAGAGTTCAGAGCCGTATTATGATTCTTTTTATTGGTGCGTTCTCACATCACATCTCCTCTTCAACACTTGCTGATGTTTGATATCTAGTATCTGGGATGCATTCAGAAGCCAACTCCCCTTCCTAACAATCATCGACCCCGCCTCCCTATCCGAAATGATCCGCAGTCTTCTAGACACCTACGTACACCTCGGCTGGCTTCCTGATTGCCGTATGAGTCTCTGCAAAGGCTTCACACAAGGCGGCTCTAACGCTGATAACGTCCTCTCTGATGCGTACGTCAAAAACCTGACTGGAATCGACTGGTCACTCGCTTGGTCGGCCGTCATTAACGACGCTGAAAACGAGCCTTTAGACTGGTCCAATGAAGGCCGCGGCGGTCTTATGTCCTGGAACGCATACAATTACATTCCTTACCTCGATTACGATTATCTCGGTTTTGGCACTAATTCTCGAAGCATTTCACGTACTCTCGAATACTCTTATAATGACGCTTGTGTAGCGACCCTTGGGAAGGGATTGGGTATGCAGAATTATACAGTGTATGAAGAGAAGTCAATGAATTGGATGAATTTATGGAAAGAGGATCAGACAAGTTTTATTGGTGGAGTGAATACGAATTTCACGGGATTCTTTCAGCCGAAATATTTGAATGGGACGTGGGGTTTTCAAGATCCCATTTTGTGTAGTCCGTTGGATTCGTTTTGTTCATTGACGGATAATCCGCAGGAGACGTTTGAGGATAGTATTTGGGAATATCAATTGTATGTCTTCTTTTCCCATTTCCCTATTTCCAAATTCTCATTCATCATTCCACTGTCTTAGCTGATGCAAGCTAAATGTATGGGTACAGTTTCGTCCCCCACGCAGTAGCGAGTCTCATTACCCTATTCGGCGGACCAGATGCCTTTGTAAATAGGCTTAATTTCCTCCACACTAGCGGCCTAACAGATATCGGTAACGAGCCTTCCTTCCTCACCGTCTATCTGTACCATTATGCTGGCCGACCAGGGCTCTCCTCCTTCCGAGCACACTCTTACATCCCTTCCCAATTCAACGCTTCGACCACCGGTCTCCCCGGAAACGACGACACAGGCGCTATGGCCTCCTTCACTGCCTTCTCTATGATGGGGCTATTCCCCAATCCTGGCCAAAACGTCTACCTAATAATCCCTCCTTTCTTTGAAAGTATCAGTTTTACAAATCCATTAAATGGGAAAGTGAGTACGATTAGGAATGTTAATTTTGATGCCGGGTATGAGAGGATTTATATCCAGAATGCGACGTTGAATGGGGTGAGTTATGGGAAGAGTTGGATTGGACATGAGTTTTTTATTGAGGGATGGACGTTGGAGTTGTGGCTGGGGAGTGAGGAGAGTACTTGGGGGGCAAGACAGGAGGATTTACCGCCTAGTTTGGGGGTTGGGGGGATGAAGATGGGGATTTAGGGAACAGTTGTGGTTATTATTTAGAAAAATAAAATATAAAAGTGGAAATAACTAGAGCGAGCAGGATAAAATTATTTCATTGGAAAATAACGTTTGCGGTCATGTGACTGCTCATTTAGCAACATTAGCGCCTCGCTTAGCTAGTGTATAAAGTCAGCCATATGCCGCTATAGTCATAATTTTATATATAAGTAATATTAAGCTATTAAAATAGCCAATTGTGACGGTCGTGTAATACTACTTCTTGGATACGAAGATCTAAAGCTAAAGAGGAGAAGAAGAGGAGCTTTTAAGGAGGGAGAGCGGACCTATATAGGGACAGCGGCATCTGTGCTCCACCATAATAGCTATAAGCTTGCGATGGGAGGTCATATAAACAAGCATTTCCCGTAGATTCCTAGGTTTCTTGGGCCTCTGCCAATATTTATAAGCAAGCTGATGATACTGCCAGGAATAAACGACATGCTATCTTTGTTTGATATAAGTGCCCTCTCAAAGCGTTTTTCAAGATTGAGCTCGCTCCGAACTAATTCCCATCATGGAAACTAGAACGTCCAGTGAAAAATTACTTAGTCAAGCAAATAAAGAGCTGGTAGCTAGAGCTTCCAGTGCTGTGGGCAGTGTACCACTCAGTACTTGGCAGCTAGCTCTAGTCTCCCAGAATCGTCACTCGAACTTCTATCTTTTGTGCTACCTTCACTCAAGCTACTAATTACTCGAGAATGTGTTCAATTAATATTCTCAGCTTTTAATTTGTAAAGCATTTGATTGATAAAAACTTGTATTCGAAACTTCAATTAATATTCTAAGCAGTGCTCACTTCGTCAACACGTGACTAAATGAAATTTAGTTTAACTTCGCCAAAACATCGGTGCACCTCAGAAGCAATACTCCTCTACATGCAAATGTATCCCCTGCGCTCCAGTTCCTTTATGTACAGCCCTTTCATCACTCAGGCTCGCCACTGCATTTCGTACTGAAGCCACAAGAGACTTCCCCCCACATACAGCAACGGCAGTCTCTCCACCAGTTGCCTCAACTGGACCTCGGATAAAAGACGCGATATCAGGTCTGCAGGATGAATACATTATGCGATAAGATGTATCCTTCGTCCCTGATTCGTCATTGCTACAGGAGCATTCACCAGCACTCGAACGCCTCTGCTGAGATGACGTGGAAGATCTAACGAAGGCATATTGCTGGGTCTTCTCTCCTTTGGGTTCTCCAACAATGTCTTCGTCATTGTGGGTCTTCTCATCTAGTTTCGTTTCCTCAGAAAGTTCACTTTCATGTATAGAGCATTTCTCGCCGCCAGTGATGGCAATCTCGACATTGAGGTCGATTCCTCGGGCCTCCGCTTTGGAAAGAGCGGATAATAAGCGTTCCACATAGAAGTCTATATGTGATCGTCTTTTTACAATCAGTAGGAAGGAGATGCTTTTCGCGCAGATTGTTGTCGAAGAAGAAAGTATGCTCTCAAGAATGGGCAGAGTATAAGAGGCTCCTGTCGATGCGGAGATGAGCAAAAGTGTCTCGTACGCTTCCCAGCTTGGTGGTGCTCCATATGGCCCTGCAATGAATCCCATCAAAGATTTACCTGCTTTTCCTTGCATCTTCGTTGCATACTTATGAATCCGCTTTGAGAAGCCGGATTGAACGCGAATCGCAAGCTGGATCTCATTACCATGGTAGCCACTCGTTGGCGAGTAAGTATTCGCGATTGTGAACGGATGGGATTCAAGTGGACCTATGAGAGGGAGCCAGAGGTACAAGTGTTGACCAGGCTTCCACGACAGGTGAACGTCTTTGATAGTGATCACTGTGATTTCGCTACATATTGCTTGAACATCGACTTGATGACCAATTCTTTGGGAACCGTTGCAAGATGCTCTACCCCGAAATCGAAGGTTGCGATATAGGAGCAGAAAAAAGCGCACTATCCAGTCGAAAGAGACAGCCCCAACAGCAAACCAGATATTATACTGGGCATACGATGGAACATGAACGTGGAGTACCCATAGGAAAACGCCTGCAGATACGATGTGCTGCAGCACAAAGAACTCATATGCGACACGTCTCATCGGCGACAGTGAAGTGAGGAATGTCCAGACGAGGATCCCCCAAGCTCCTAATCCATATTTGACCATCGGCATCATCGATATTTCCAGGCTGACAAAGTCTGCCCGAACCCACTCGGCCATGAAAAAGAATCCATGAACTGTCACCGTCACAAGCAACGTGCGAGAAATCCATCGATGTAGCCAGTTTAATCGTTCGTGCGAGCTGCCGACGATGAAGCCAATAATACTAGCTTTCGATGATAAGAGGTACACTAGAGGAACTTGCGTTACGGAGATCCATGCGCCTCGAAACCCGACTCTTTCCCAATAGTAGGCATCGTGGACAACGGCGTCAGCAGTCAACAGGTATGCGATAACTGCCCAGTAACAAAGAATAACGATGACTCGCCCGAGCGGAGGAGGGCTCAGGAATGAGAGCCACCCGTTCAAGTGTAGTTGTGGATAACTAATTTCGCGAAAGATGGCAGTGCCTGTCGCAAAAATTTGTAAAGGGATATTATTGACCTTTGTCGGATAGGTGACCGATCTACTTGTTTGAAGTCTCAACCTGCAAATATACCTATCAGTTCCGTTCATCACTGAATCTGGGATTCCAGAAGTCTGGCTTACCTGGTCCAAGTTTGATAATACTCTACAAGCCTCAGCATCAACAAAAGAATCACCACGCCAGTAACAATGTACCAGAAACCTCGTGCCAACACTTGATTATGCGGTCGGAACATGGGATCGGAACTCATATCCATTCCCGATCCAGACATCCCACTCATTAATGAATCCATTCTGGCCCGTTTTGTTACTTGTTATTTGGAGGGGCTCGAGAAGTTCTTGTTCTTCGCATTAGTGTCAAATACTGAACGATTTCTCTTGTCCAAATATGGTAGGCAGCGAAGACATATCATGTGCTAGCGTGCCAGGAACTAATCTGCTCACTCCAACTGGGCTAAATTGGAAACAGTCATCCCGTGGACGGAGTACGGTCCAAAGATGTGTCTGTTAACGGAACAATCGAATAATTCTTCTATTATCCGGGGACAGTCAAGATGTCACCCCGCTGAACTGGCGATCATTATTCGCTAAAGCCCCCATTCAACCTCAGCCACAATGTGCTCATACACGCTCATCACCCTTGAAAACTCGCGCAGCGGAAGAAAGCCCCAAGAAAGCTTGACAAAGCTTGATAAAGCTTGATGAAAAAGCTAGGTGACTTTATCGTTGACTAGAATTACCCCCTTGGGCATCAGATAAATGGAGAGTTGGACGAAGCTTGTCACATCTATTAGTCTCTCTTAGCCTCTCTAACTTAGTCCTCTTCTGCGTGGATTCCATGGAGGTGTTCTAACCTTCATCTTTTCATCCTCAAAAGTAAACTCAGTTGCAACTGTCCAATCTTTTCACCTCTTTCAAGATGACAAACTTCCTCACCCTCCTCACATCCTTCCTTACACTATTCATCAGTCATTCCTCTGCACAGTAAGAGCCTCTAGATCTCGTCTGCAACCGAAAGAAAACTAACCTTGACATTCATATAGTTTCTACCTAAACTACCCGCCAACCATTGGTTTCGACGATAGTCTAGAAGCAACAGCTCCTTGCGGAAGCTTTACAGTTGACTTCTCCAAAGACAATGTCACTGATTTCCATGTTGGAGGCGACTCTCTTGCTCTTGTAAAGTCCCTTCCCTGTCACTTCCCACGCGTCAAAGCTAATTGTACAGACATCCATTCATCCTCAAGCAACCTGGCTCTTCCGCGCAACTCTCGACATCACCGCAACAGGAAACTGGACCAACCTACTCCCCGCAGTCGTGCAAACCGGATTAGGCGATTACTGCGAGCGAGACGTTGTCGTTCCTTCTTCGTTTGCTGGACAGAAGGGTGTTATTGGTGTTGTGCAAGATGCTCCTGATGGAATTCTATATCAAGTATAGCACAATCATAAACTTTCAATGCTACTGCAAGTTGATGCTAACGGGGTTTGTTTTTCAGTGCGCTGCAGTAAACTTCGTCTCAGGCTCTATCGCTCCTCCCTCAATCTGTACGAACGTCACAGGCGCATCGGCGTCTTACACAGTTGACGCATTACTCTCAACTGTTGATCCTACAGGCACCGCAACTGCATCGTCAAGCACAGGCACAGCTACGAGCACGGCTACGACAACTACAGCCAGCGCGAGCACGAGTGCCAAATCGGGTGCTGATATGGTTCGTTCTTATGATGGCGGATTGGGATCGTTTGTCTGGATGGGAATCATTGGGTGTGCTACTGCGCTAGCTTGTCTCCTTTGAGTGGTATTGCTGCGGAATGATGGTAGATGGTTAAGTGAGGCTTTGCTATAGGCAAATAAGAATGAATCCGAATGATCTACTAATTAAAACTCAACTTCTAACCGCGTCGATTATAACTCACTAAAATCAAAGCATAGCGCTTTATTATTCATAAGTGACTCAAGAAGCTTCTGAGGTTACTTTAGACAGCCAATTCATCCTCGATAGTAAAAATCATTATCTATTATTCCCTCGTCTGAATCTACAACATCGAAGCCCATAGGACTTCCAAGTTCAAAAGATAGTTTTCTTTCTATTACCAAGTTTTTGGTCTTTTCATCCACAATTTCTTTCTCCGCCCCCAACAATATGAAAGTCATATTGATACATCCACCTTCCCGAACCCCGGTTTCTAGATCATGGCGCCTGTAGCTACATATTGACCTTTCCAAATCCAATACTTCGTATCTCAGTCTTTCTGTGCAACCCCCAGTCCATTGGCTGAAGCCCATCCCGAAAACTTGCGCGAATCTGCTCTCGAGCTGTCTTCCACCTATCAGGAGATTTATAAACATGGGAGTCTTGCTGGCTTGGGCTACTCTACTTCCACGCGATTTTGAAGAGAGTTCCTGAATCTTTTCCTTCTTTGAGTCTTAGAAGGAGATACTCTAAATTCTATATCAATTGATCGAAGTCAATCAAAGCCAACCAAAGACCCCCCGCCAACCTCTCAATCCCAGCCCCAAAACCACCACAAAAAATGACAAATAAAACCCATCTTCTCACTATCCTTTTCTTTTCATTCGCAAGCCTCGTCCTAGCTGTCTCTTCAACAACCAGCTCAATCCTAACATCTACAACATCCAGCAGCATTTCCCCAACCCCAACCGCAGCAGCTACCAGCTCAACGGACACTTCTCCACCCTATAGCATCACAGCCGATCCAGCTGTCGCATCTGCTAATGCTTGTGTTTTCAGTACATTTCCCTCTTCTCCTCTCATACTCCTCCACTACTCCCCTCCTCACCAAAACTAACCTCCCCCCTAAACCAGATTGCCTCATTCCCATCGGCCTCGCTGACCCCTCTGGCTGCGACGACGTAACCGAAAACTGCGCGTGTCTCTCGGCTCCCTCCGACGCCCTTTCCGTGCTCACAAACTGCATCCAGGAAATATGTACATCCAACACTGCCGCATATGTGGAGTCTGCAACGAGCTTGTATGAGAGTTATTGTGTTAGTGTTTATGGGACGGCGGTTTTCAGTAGTGCGTTTGTGGAGGAGGCTAGTGCTGCAGCTGCTAGTGAGTTTTTCTGGGGTTTTTTTTCTTCTTGTTTTTGTCCTCTTCGGTGGATAAGTTGGTTAATAGGTTTGGTGGGTGGGTGGGGTGGTTCGGGGGAAGAGTAGGGAAGGGAGAGGGGAATAGGACTTAAAGAAAAAAGAAGTGGGAAAGAACATACTGACCAACAATATTATAGGCTCAGAAGCGAGCGTAAGTAGTGTAGATGCAACAATGACCATGTCTACGGGCGGGACATCGACAGCGAGCGGTTCAAGTTCGAACTCAAAAACCACTTTGTCGGCTTCAGCATCTGGATCAAGCACTGCTAAGAGCGATTCAAGGACCAATTGGTCACCTGCTTCGTAAGTTTCCATAAACAACACTGACCTTGTTTGGGAAGGAGACGGTAGATTGCTGACGATTTTCTAGGTTCATGCGAAGTATTGCTGCTCTAGGAGGATCATTCCTTGTGGCTGTTTTGTGAAAGGATGAAAGATGGGAAATTTAAAAGGGTGTTAAGTGTGATTTCGAGCTTAACACAAAAAAGCTACACAGTAAAAGTATTACCTCAGAGGTATGATTTTTCGATGCGCTTTCTACCTATCCTTTTTCTTTTCTTATTGGTAGAATCGAAAATCAAGCCTTCTACCTTTTAATCGATAGATTGACGAAGCCTAAGATCGTCCCTGGGATAATGTCTGAGAAGTCCTGGTACAGGAAATGGGTGTTCAAATCTCACAGTTATTTGTACTCATGGTGTCATCTACTGTCGTAATGCGACAGAAACTGCGAACTCTGATTCTTCCGAATAGTTCTCACCCTCTGCCAGCATATCTCTTGTCGATGTCTTAGCCGCTTGTCCGTCGATTTCTAGCACTAATGATCTTATTCCATTCGGTAACTATGTCAATTTTCGAGACCTCGAGAACTAAGCCCAGTAGTACCTTTTGAGGATTTCACAAATAGCGTTCTAAGTCAGCAATTGCAAGAGCTGTTCCAGCATAATTTATTTCATGTGAATATACTACTACTAGGCTTAATCTAAAGACATCACCTCCCTCCTTTCTGCCATTTCTAACCTACACTCTCGCGTTAGGTCGGTCCAATTCACAAATGCTCTTTAATCTCCTTACTTATTTTAGCTTAGATGATAATAAACAACCCTCCCTCCATCACCCCCCCAAAAGCGAGTTTAGTTAAGTAGGCTAAAGTAGTCCATAACATCTCTGGAAATTCAAATTTCTATCATCTGTTCTTTTGAATTAAAATATAAACTAACAGAGATTGAGGCTTTACCTTATCTAATTCAGGTTGTGGTACTCTATCCAATATGAAGTGAAATATCGAAAGCCCGGGCTTCCCCAAGAGAGCTGTGAGTGTAGAATTGCTACTGGTATGTAAGAGAATCATAAAAATTGAGATCTAGAGTTCTAAAATAACTTCATAAAGTACACTTTTCAGACCCCACCTACGCCGCTCCTTATATACTTATCTAATGCTCTCTACAACCTGACTACCCCCGCTTCTCAAGCAAGCAGATTTCATTCCTTGCTCTTCTCTTCTCTCCCTTTCCCATTTCTTCCCATTCCATTACCTAAATCATCTTCTCACAATATCTCCCGACTACAAAACATACCCCCCACCCTCACCTACCGTCTCACTCCACCCCCGAACCCCTCTATTCTCCTCCAACTCCACACACCACCACAACACTTCCCTCGCCTTCTCAATCTGACCCCCTAACTCATATGCTCTCGCTAATGCAAACCATGCTTCACTGTTATTCCACCCTGTACCCAGTTTCGTTAATGTGGATAATAAACCATATGCTCTATCTCGTGCTGAGAGGCGGTCTAAGTAGGCTGTTGAGGGGGAAGTGTGTTTTGTATCTCTGAGATGCGAGTAGGAAGGCGAGTTTGGTTTAGTTTGTGGTTGTGAGGAAGTGGGTTTGGGAGATGGAAGACCGAGTGGGCCATGAGGGAGAGAGGGTGATGAATTGGATGAAGTGGTTGAAGGAGGCTGGACAGTGTTGAAAGTAGAAGCATTGAGGGTTGATGCAGATGGCGTCAGTGTTGGATTTGGAAGGATGAGAGCAGGTATTGGAGGCGGAGGGAGGAGATTTTCGGTGTAGATATCTAAAAGGATCTCTGAGAGGCCGATAATGGCGGCGGGGTGGTCTGCAAAATGTGATAGGGCAGATTCGAAATTCTCGAGGGCGATGTATGGTGAGGATTGGTCGGCTGCGAGATGGCCCCACTGCATGAGATTAGTAACTTGTAGGCTAGAGAGAGCAACAAATTTACCTCAGAAAATACATCACCCCACAATTCCGCAACACTTTTCTCTCCTCCCCATCCGACCTGATCAACGGAAGCATTGCCTGTAGGGTCTTTGGAGATTTCTGCTTCTAAGCCGGAAACTAACATGTGTGCTTCCTCAATTGCACCTTTTGCATCGTCATACATTGCTGCTCGACGATAAAACCCAGATATTAACAACCAAACTTTAACCAAGATAGCTATCCTTCGCCGCCTCTGTTGATCCTTAGAAAATCGAACAGCTGGGGTCAGAAGAAGTGAATACGAGGGTAAACAACGATTGTCTTGTGCCAGTGCAGGATCCGGGTGCGCAGGTTTGAATGACCTTTCTTTGTGGTTCATTTGTTGTAACTTTGGAGGTAGAGGTTTTGATTCTTTAACCGCCGAATCAAAGCTCCCTTCATTCGGAGATAGAGCCAATCCAACCTGACTTGATCGTAAAGCATTATCATCAAGCCATTGATCTCGGTTTGCGGAGTCTGCTGTAGGCGTGAAAAAAGGTTCGCCATCAACTATAGTAGGATGGCTTGTTGAACTTGGTGTCCGACTCTTGCCGTGTTCCTTACTAGTACTAGCACTAGCACTTCGTTTGATAGAATTATTTCGCTTTTTCAGCTTCTCATGATGATGTTGAGATCCCAAATTACCATTTTCATTTGTGACTTGAATAGTTGGAGCAATGAAGCTCGCTATTGTGTTTGTCGTTTGCGGCCTGGATGGAATCACCGTCTTTTCGCTAGACTCTGATCCAGGAATATTTGATCTTCTTGTCGATCGACCTGAACGCCCAAAAATACTTCCTTTGATACTCCTAATGGTACCAGCGGAGCTTTTCGGGGGAGCAAGACCAGTACTGGGGGCTATCACAGGAGGTTTGTCTTTTGATGGATCCCCGAACAATCGCGCGTAAAGCCCCAGAAGTTCATCACTTGCATTAACTGCTACCTCAGGTCCTTCGAGCACTTCGATAAGAGCCAATTGAGTCATTTTGACCTCCAACACATTCTCCTTCTCGAAATCATCCATATCATCCACAACACCGTGACATTCTGCTGATGACTTTTCATCAGAATTTAAATGCTCACTTTGGAATCCGCTACTAAGTTCTGTTTCTCCAAAAAGATTGCGCGGATCCTTGAATTGCTCAAAAGCTCCCTCACATGATCTGGCTGCAGTTCCAAATTCCTGTCTCGCGCTCAATAATAATGCCATGAGATGCCATAGCGGTATCAGCGATCGTTCTCGAGCGAATTCGATAACATGTAGCCCTAGATCACTCGAAACTGTCGTAGAATTCGTTGGAAACAAGAGACCTGCTTTCACAACTTCAATCGCTGCAGCCAATTCCCTGCGTTCAGCAAGAATAGTACCCAAGGCGAACAAAGTCTCAACATCAGTGGTACTCTCGTACTCAGGAAGAAGTGCGATGCGAAGACATTTAATGGCACGTGACTGGATTTCTGCTCTTGAACTAGCATCATAAGTCAGACGTGCCCATTGCGCATGGCCAATTCCCATGCAGCGCCATGCTTTAGCAAAAGTCATTGGAGCAATGATAGAGACAGAATTTCCGTTCGGAACTCGCCCATTTCCATTCAATGGTACTCGAGGATAATGCCTTTCCAGCCAATCTTCAAAGAATTGGGCTAAGTTTTTCGCCTTTTCGGCTCCTTGTCGTGACCCATATCGACACAGCGCTTTGATGCAATCCGATGCTGTCTTCAGCACAGTCTCATCATCGTCCAGACCATGCTCTGGCTCTCCATTCTTTTCAGCACGAGCTTTACCCTTCGTCACAATCTCCAAATAGGTGTCAAATGCCTTGAAAGCAAGATCAAACTCTGCTACTGATAAATGGACTGTAAACAAGTGTCTCAAAATCGCTGTGGAATGAAAAGTTTTGGTTGCAGCTCGGTAGAGGATATCCAGAACACATCTGCTGATTTCTTCAGGCCTGACCCCGAGATCTTCTTCCTTCCAGTTGCTTCCACATAATACACGCCAATTCTGCATTACTATGTCAACAAAAGCTTCAATTTCCTCACTTGCCTCCTCAGCTTTTGGGAAGTGGACCTCGCTCAATAACAAAGCCTCGTATCTTGCCTCGACTTGTTTCAGTTCCTTTCGTTGCTGAACTCGGGTCGAGGAATCGACGTACGCAGGCGCGAGAGAGCTAATTGGGAAAGGTAAATCTTGCTGTAGCAGGTCGGAAAGCGTAATATAATATTCCCTCCAAACATGTCGCCTAGATACCTCTGCTTGTGGCTCATGACCACCAGTAATTGTAGTGGATGCCTGATCCTCCCAGAATCCTGCCCATGCACGGAATGCCGATAAAGTTTCGGTTTCTAATATGGGGCTGACTCTCGATTTGACGGCATGACTGGAAACCATGCAGAATCCGGTCAAAAAAAGCTCCCTCCAAGTCTGTAATTCTTTCGACGAGGATGATGTTGGACTTGATAAGATTGGCATCGCAGATTCGAATGTTTCTAGAGCTTCTGCCACATTTCCAGTCCTATTTAACGAGCTACCCTTGATGTATGAAGCCTTCAACGCACACACTTTTGTCCATTGCGAAGATTCCTTATTTGTGCCATCAAGTTGTGAAAATTCCTGCTCTATGCTCCTCGGAAGCCTTCCAGCAGCTAAAGCCGGCTCCCCAAGATGCCAGTGTATCCAACCCAAGCAGACCTGGGCTTGAAAATCGTCTTCAATATATTTCCTTTTGTTTTCTATAGCATCTAATAACCGAGGTATATATTTCGCAAGCCCCGAAGCTGGAGAGGATCCTGCAGTACTTGGTCTAGCTGTAGGGGGACGGGCCGTAACTGTAGTTGGTCGTGTTTTTAGAAATTGAATAACAGCATGCTCGGATTCGGCGGTCAATGCAAGGCCTAGTTCAAGATATCAAGATCTACCCCACTAAATTTCTGCGGATGTGGCACGAAGAGGAATGGAGGCTTTTGATCGAGACATACAGGTTCTTGCAGGTGCATGCTTCCTGATTTTCCTAACAAGATTTGGAACAGCATCCCAATTTCTTTCACAGCGTGCAGTATCAAGCTGCTGAATGTAAAGTGCAGCCTTGGATTGATCACGCTATGGAAACATAAGCTACTGTCTAATGACGTCCACAAGCAAGAAATAATTTGTTGGGGGGCTTACACTCATTTTTGAAGTCGCGATTGTGTGAATCGCGCAAACCTAAGTATTCGATTTGAAGGATCATGACAGCATCATTTAGACTCTGCAGTTAAAATGAAGGTAAAAGGCAGGCGAAAAGCACAAGTTGTCGTAAATTTAGTCCAAATAGTTAGGCAGTGACGAGTGATTGAGAAGCTTCATTTCCTTGCACTTAGACTTAGTGAGGCTGAACAGCCACTAGTTACATAATCAAGCAAGGCAGCCAATCACAGCAAGTCGTAAACCTTCAACTTTGATCCAAAAGTTTTTCTGAATATAATTGGAAAAATTGCAATATAATCTGTATTTTTGGATTGAACCAGATTCAACTGTGGTATCCTTGGTTCCTATGTCAGGATACCCTCCTAGCATACGAGCAAAAGGAACACCATATCAAAATCCGGACTGAGAATAGACATAACAAGAGTTGTCGTCCTCGATTTCCCTTTCACCAATGTCTCTTCCGCCAGAACTTCGAGTACTATGTCACCAATTATCATCTACCGACTCAAAGGATTTACCACGTCTCCTTCCGACCCTTACTCGTTATGTATATCGATGTAAAGTTCCCCTCTCAAGTCCTGAGACGTTGAAAGCAGATGTTTCTACGTCTTCTGTGCTTGTGCACAAGCTGAAGACCCAGTTGAGCACGCTTCTTAATGGCAAGAGTCCTGAAGGAAGATTCGCAGCTGTGGTACTCATCAAAATCGTTTTGGAAGTCGGCGGTTGGGAAGTGCTTCGTGGTGCGGGATCGTGGGTTCGAGGATTATTAGCAATACTATCTGTAGGAATTCCATCAGCTTTCATTCTCAATTGCTAACTGGTCCTTAGAAGCCAGATGCTCATGTGGTAAAAGAGTTTAGCATTGTAACACTTGCCAAATTATATTGTGCAACCCATCAATATCAAACTCTTGTCCGTGAGATCACCACGCCCACATTGCCAACCTTTATTCAATCATGTGTCAATGTGGTATCGCCCAGATCATCTAGCAGTGGAAACAAATGTTCCCAATCTTTGATTGAGATTGTGTTCCGCTCATTTTCTGCTTTGCTTCCTCGCCATTTCTCCACTTTTCGCCCATTTGCCTCTCAAATACGTCTCCTAGCTCGACTATATGTTGCACCGACGATGTCAGACGGGCTGTTTGTAACATCTTCCCTCCGAGATAGTGCTCGCCGGCTTGTTGTGGATCTCCATCGAACGGTCGCAAAGAACGGCGGAAGTGAAGAGTGGGAAAACGCTGTGCGAGTACTAGTAAATAATATCCATGTGACTGCAGACCTGGTATTCAGAGCTATCATTGAGGATTGGGAGTCGACTTTGGGGCATGTTGGGGAACCTGTCGATGTGAATCAAGAGTTAGCAGGTGGTGGTCGCGATGCAGAGGATCTGCCTCAATGGAGTGGCATCGCTGCCGGCGTAGAGAGGCTTGCTGGATTAATCGAATTCCTCGAAGAATACCTCAAGGGCGAAACCGAAACCCCAGTCGCAGTACCAGTAGGTTCAATACTGGACATGTTTACTAGGCTTCTGACCGTCCCGCTCCCTTCGGAGGATGGGGGCTCGGAGCATGGCAGTGTTCAATTGCATCCTGCTATCGACCGCGACGAGAGAGATGGCTTGTGTAGTGGTCTTCCTCAGATTTATGTCGCTGCTCTGCAACTCATTGGCGCCGTTGCTGATCGATTGGAGGGAAATTTTGTGTCGCTAGCTCAGGGAAGTCTCGACTTATTGCTATGGGCTTTCAAGTCAGGAAAGCACGTCGCCGAGTTCCGCTTGACTGCCTACCAGATCATCATAAAAGTATTGTCGCACATATCAGGACAAAGCCTTGACAAGTTAAGAATCGCAAAGTTAGTTCCAATTATTCGACACTGCTGCGAGGATGTTTCTACTGTTGGTCTAAGCTCCACTGAGCCTAAGGGGGGTCTCAACACGCCAAAAGCAGGTCATACCAATGCTGATACCTTTGTGCCAGGCCTGATTTATGTGTCTAGTGACCTTCAGGCGAGCAAGACTGATGTCTACGTCGCTGCAAGTCAATTATTACCTGTACTATTGTCACATATCCCTCAAGGACATCTCGATATATCAATGCGCTCATTACTAGAACGTACTGCTATCCTTACCCATAATAAGGATGCCATGCTAACAAGCATACTCAATCCATTTGTGGGGAAGAATGGAAAAGCCATCGCCAGTATCCTACCTCATCTTTCACGTGCCTATCCTCATGATGACATTGTCGAAATCTTGCTACGCCCACGCCTACCATTAGTACCAGCTAAAGGCATATTCGGTTCTACACAAGACTTCCCTGTAACCGAATCTCACTCTAATGACGATTTTATGATGGTTGATTTAAGTTCAACTAAAGAGGAAGGGCTAACACTATCCCCGTCGCCGGGTATGGCCGATTTGACCCCCGCACAGACTACTACGCAGTCCGAATCGATATCTGCGCACCAAGGCTTTGGGATATCACGGATAGAGAATGAGAGGATTCATCGTGAAGGATTGGGAGGCATGCCAGAGGTTGCTAGGAGGGATACAATGACATTATCGACAGGGAGCTTCGCGCCCTCCGCCTTCACAGTACCACCCCCGGCAGCACCTGCTATTACATCCATTGGGGGACCCCAAGATGCCGTCATGGGAGAAGAGGATGACTCTTCGTCGGATGAGAGTGCCCACCTAACTATGGAATTAGATAAATTTTCAGATAGCGAATAGGAGACAACACTACTTTTGATTTTACCCTCAGCAGTCTTTCGTTACATCTCTCAAGGCCCATTTTCCCTTTCAGTCTCTCCCAACACAAATGCCCATACGGTATAGTTTACTTCTTAAATCTTCTAGCTCCATCCATTCTTCGTACCGCCCAACATCTGATCAACTTACATCAATAGTCTATCATCGGGTCATTCGTAGTCCCATAAAGCTAATTTATAATTTCCCACACACTTATAAAACCCAGCTCGTTCTTCCCTCCTTCCTTTTCTCTTTCTTTCTCTCCTCGCAGTTTCTCAGGGTCTCCAAAGTTCATCACAGAATCAAGAGTTTTCAATTGTTTGCTTCACGACCTTCAATCAATCTCTCTTCAATTCTGTATTAAAGCTTTCGAAACTCATAATCCACTTTCATCGCGAATTTGACTACATTCGCTCGACAATCAGTAGATTCGACAAGCAATTCTATTAGTACCCTTCTTCTCGACAACCGATCATAGGCATTCACATACTACTGGTAGGACTGTCTCCTGACGAGCAGTCAATTAGTATCTTCTTAGAGTCAAGTACGTTACCTCCTATCTAATTCCATCTCGCACAGTGCGAAATTTTCGCACCTCAAACAACCGCACCTACGTTACACTTCCCCCCTTCCAACACAACACAAAAGTTCTAACAATTACGCAGTAAGGACTCATATTTTCGCAAGGACTGTCTCCTGATGAGCAGTCAATTCGCACTTCCACAGAGTCAAGTAAATTACCTCCTCTTTCCTTCCCTTCTCAATTCCTTCAAAAAACATGAGAACTAATTTTATCTTACAGACAGCGACTCTTTTCGACAAACCATTACCTCTAGTTTCTGAGTCATTTTAATTGTAAGTAACACCCATATCATTTCGTTTTTGTTCTTCGCCCCCACAGAATAATTCTTTGCACTTTTGGCATTTAACTTCCTTGAGAGAAGAGGGTGAGGTCAGTAACCCACGCCCGCAAAATACGCACTCCACACAGCAGAGCCTACCCCTCACCAAAAAATCGATAATTCTGCTTCTTCATCTTTCTCACTCTTTTGAATAAGAGCTTGTTTAGGTGTTGCAAGCTAGAATGAAAGAAATTGGCTGAGTTAGATTCTTGTATGAAAATGGAGAAGTATGGGAATAATAGGAGAAGGGAAGGGAAGTCGTCATGAGTTCTCGCTTGCGGACATAATTTCATTTACTGCTATTTATCCCCGAAAAACACCATGCCAATTCACAATCTATCTGCTTGAATTTTACATAATATGTAAATGCAGAAGTAAGCTGCAAAAAAAAAGGCAACAAAAAGTACATCTGTACGACCGAGAGAGAGAGAGGGACAGCGTAAAATCACGAGACATTCCAGTCGCCCAAATACCCCCCCCCCCTTTTTTTTTCCCAAACCAAGTCACTGAAGGAGTCTTAGAATGGAAATTGGAAAGTGGATAGAAGGGAGGAATACCTCTTCTTCCCTTGCAAACGGTAATTGATGAGAAGATTTGAAATATTTTGCTGTTCTTGCTCTACATTGAGAAGTCATAAAAATCCAATATTGTGGGGATTTCTATGAGCATTAAGAAGTATTGAAAGTTCAATCCACCGTTACTCGACCCCTACCACCTTTATTTTCAATGTTCTAGTTCTTGTTAAATGTTCAGGTTTTTGCTTCATTCTGTTTTGATCAAACCTAGGTTCAATCACTAATATGATTTTAGACATTCAAAATGCCTGCCAGACAAGGTCATCAAGATCAACAACCCAATATTCATGAAATCAATGATTTCACGAACGGATTGCAACTAAATCCTCTCGTACTTTCTCAGAAGAATTCCCCCGACGTTATTAACAGGAGCCAGTATCTGTCCGTTATCAGTACAAACCTAATGGACAATATGAAGGACGAGATTATCCCACGCCAGCAGCATATAGATACTATCTATCATGAGCTTCGTGAACAAAAGATGCAGTAGACTTCCATCTGCCCCAAAAAAGCTTCATTCTACCACCTCATAACTTCAGAACCCTCCAATAATGGGAGTCGATGGAGATATCAAGTCCACCTTTCCCAGCCGGATACTGGCAATATTTTCATATGCGGGAAGAATATGCCTGTAACTTCCGCTGAGAACTCATGTCAGCGAAGCCGGAGTTCATTTCGGTTACGATGTAACATTCCGATGACTATCAGATGGAACCTCATCTATCCCCAAGAGTTTGGTGGCGGAGTTCGTTCGGGTGTGTCCACATGCGACGTTCCAGTACCGCAGGGAAGGAGGAGGTTGGCGGATCTCAGAGTCGAAATTTCCTCCAAGAACCCCAAAGTCGCCAATGCCATCGACGATGACGAACAGCCATCGACATTCAGGAGGCCAGCGAAACGCCGATCTGTTGAGGGTCAAATCGAAGCAGATCGACGAACTCTTACTTCGCAAAGAGGGCCCGTCCCGATGCTGGACTTAGACACATCTACAATGAGGTACCAATGCGAATGGGTGGCCAGCCTTCCGCTGTTGCGCTTCTATTTCGGCCATATCTTGATCCGGCGGCGGTGTATTTGGACTCCATGCAAGGCATAGCGTCTATAGTTCCACGTAGACCTGACACCGAGCAAGAAGACGACATCAAAATAGCAAGACACCACAGAATTCGCATTCTCAAACGACTTGTTAACAATATGACAGCATTAACACCAATGAGTAATGCCCACCATCACAACATTACAATTTTCAACGACAACAAGGAGGAATGTCACCACCATATCACCAGCTTAATGTCGGTATTCTCCGATGAGAGCACACGTCAACCAACGGCAACAAACTTCAAGAAGCATACCACCTCTGAGACACTCACCAAATCCGCACCAATACCGCAAACCTCCAACAAAGAAATAAACCATCTCCCTCAAAGCACAAGTTACCCAAATATTCTCATGTTAAGACCTCCTCTTAACCTTCTCATTTTCCTTTGCCGAAGTCGGTACCATGTTTACTGAAGTCGCCTACGGCGCTTCTGTGGCCATCGGCTCTCGGTTTAGCGATTATCGGGTTTGAGAGGAAGTTGGAGAAACTTTTGGGTATGCTTCTAGATGGAAGACTTTCTTTGTGATGAGAAGAAATCGGATCCTTTGACAGCGCTTGGATACTGCGAGCTACGACAACGAGAACTTGAAAAGAAGGAGGAATACAGAATGGTAAGGCATTGCCTCCTCTCTCCATCCTCAAGAATATTGTACTCACCATCGTCACAGCATTCAAATGAAAACGGGCCCTTAACGACAATAAAGTCTACGATAACAAACAAGCACACTGTGTCAAATCCTGCACTTAAATAATCAGCTGGTAAGTCGTTACTCCCAACAAACTCTCAAGGACTACTTTCTCACAAGATCATAGATCATTTAACAATGGAGACGCGTCCTGGGATCCTTCTATCAAACGAGTCACAACGACTCATTACACCTCTCTCACGAACAACCTCAACAACAACCGACAAATAAATTGACAATGCCCCTCGAAGTGACAGACCTCTATCGACCTGAGTTCTACACCTCGACAAATCTCATAACAATTCACCAACCTCACTTCAGCGCATACTTACAACTACATTACTTCGTCGACAATCCAACAACCTCACAAACATCTTGAAGTTTCAACAAACAAATCTAGAGCGGCAGACCTCCATCCCTACGAGAGTTTGTCCGCAAGTCCACTTTCCTCTCCTACCTTTCCCTACAATTGGCAAGGATGGATAGAGAAAGTGGGCCCCCACTCATCCTGAGTCGGGCATCCTATTCTCTCTTTATGGAGGGGTAGGAAGCTCACTTTCGTTTTTGTGTTATATCTCCTTTATGAAGAGTTAGGAAGAGTAAACGAGTCTCGTCCAATTCCATTAGATATATACAGAAGTCTAGACTGGCCTTGGACTTGCGGAACGCTATCTTCCATAGAACATTTTGGTTCTTATTTTCAAATACTTCCTGCCTTAAGTAAGGCAGTTGTTAGGATGGATATATGAATGGACTGAGAAGACCAAGAAATGCACAGGAATTAAGGATGTGACGTGCAATCAAATTTCAGCTCATTTTCCTGGCACGGTATGCAGATTATTTGATGCTAATCAAGAAAACATATCTTTATTGAGGGTATGAGATTGCTCGTTCTTGGCTTCGACAAACAAGTATAGTTAGTTAGGATGCGGATTGCATTACTGGGCTAGACTTTATACATAATATCCTCAATAATACTAAAATTTCTTCTTCGCCGACACACTGAAGGTGCAATTGCAATTACGTTATGATAATCCGCGAGCAGCCAGTAGTAAAGATGGACACACTTGGAATTTCATCCTTCATCCTATTTTCTACTTTTATCTACCCCAATGACAGAATGAGAATTCTTAATTTCGCCAAAAGACCACGCATGCATGCATGCATGCAATACACCATTACCGAAAGTATAATAATCAAAACTCCCTTTCATGCTTCAGTTCCATTCCATCCAGTTCCATCCACCTATGCCAAAACCAAACGAAAAGACGAGAGAAGAAAAAAGCAGGATATGTGAGAAGGAAAACATCAAGCTAGCTTCTTCATCTGCCAATGCATTCCACTACAGTCCATATAAACCCCTCTCCTTCCTCACTACCACCCACACTCTCTAATCTCTTCTGTATAATAAATCTTTTGTTTCTCTTTTCTTTTCCCGTTCTATAGCCATGTAGGAGGGAAGGGATACAGGAATCAATGAATCCCATTCGACTTCCCACCACTACTGGCAGAACTCCTATTTGGTGCCCTTCCATTTGTCAATTCTCCCAAGGCACCACTCCCTTCATCTCCTCCCGCTTCACTACCACTTTCACTTCCACCCTCCATCAGTGCCTCCATAAAAGCCACATAATCAAACTTACTGACACCCCTATCCTCCGCTAAATCAGGGCCATTATATTCACTCCCCTTCTCCGTCACAAAACCCACCAGCTTCTCAATAACCTCATCCGGCACCAAACTATGTCTCAAATCCATCTCCGTCACATACGGTTTCCCATCTGCCACTTCGCGGAACGATTGGAAGACTTGTTCCGCGGTATTTTGATCTTCCGTTACGTCGACCATGAAACGGATGAATTGCTCGAAGGTTACGTGGTCTTTGCCATTCGAGGTTTCAAGAAAATATTCGTGCATTTCTTCTTCCGAGAAGACGAGACCTAACGAGGCTAAGGCGGCGCTGAATTCGAGTTCTTGAAGCGAGTTTCGTAGTTCACGGTCGAAATGCCGAAAGACGGATTCGAATTCTTCGAGTTGGATGGGTGTGAGGTTCGTCATATTTCGAGCGACGACTTGATTGTCGAGGAAAGCTAATTTCTTGGAAACTGACGATTTCACGAGCCCCAGCTCGTAGGATAATTCGTCGTAAGTGTAGGTCGTGAAGTCATTTTCTTCAATATTAGCTTCCTCGCATTTTTGGTCGATGATGGCGATTTGCGCCAAGAATTTTTCCAAGGGGGGAAGATTATCGTTTAGGCGGCGGACATGCACCAACTGGTCTTCGACATCTCCTTCTAGGCCTGAGATGGCAAGTTGCATAGTGTTTAATGTGAGAGCAAAGTCGTTTGCTTTGTCTGCGAAAGATTTCCGTAAAGCATTTTTGATACTTGAAAATTAGCCTGTGGAGACTCAGCAGTAGAAAAAGAACTCACTCTCTAATGGTCTCATTGATCGTTTGACCCCTCGTTATTTCTGCCTTCACCAAAAGAGCCCATTCTTGATCCAAAACGCTCAGTCTTAACTCTGGTGGTGGTTCATATGCTCTGAGTCGGTACGTGCTCATTTTGGTCTTGATGTTGCCCAATAACGCAGCAAGATCGCTTTTTTCTGCAACCCACTCCCTCTTCTTTCCCCTCTTGTAAGCACTAAATTCCGTGGCTTGCTTCTTTGCATCCACATATGTACCCTCGAATTTCGACTCTTGCCAACTCAAAGCTTGCTCTTTAATAGCCTTCAACAAGGCTCTCATCCTCCTCTCGTAAGCGCTCTGCATCTCCCAAGCACCCTGCATATTGTTGACAAATTTCTCCACTCTCCTCCCCGCATTCTCCACTTTCTCCATCTGCGAGAAAGCATGGAAATAGTATGCAATATATGTCATCAAACTCCTTTCATCTGGCTTTGCAACATCGCAGACATCCTCCACGTCCAACAAAGCCGGGATACCAATCTCCTTTGTAGCAAGGTCGAATGCAAGCTTCATATTCCCTCGATGATCCGATTTATCTAGAGCATCGTAATCGATCAAATCCGGACGATGGATATCCAGCAAAGCACAAAAAGCTAATCCATCATTCCAACTATCTGTGAAATTCCGGACATCAACCTCGTCGTAGCAAGCAGTTTTCCTCTGACACCAAAGCAGTAAACCTTCCTTGGCAGTCATACCCTCTTCATTGATATCGGAGATAGTAAATCGCAGAATCAAGATCCATATCAGACCGAGAATGATCTTCCTGTTTCCATCCACCACATCTTCCGCACCGATATTGGTCATTTGTATTCCCCTCGACTTGATGAAATCCAGGGAAAGATTCGCATTTTCGAAGCGTTGGACTCGTAATTTAGGTTTGGCAGCATATCGGCCAAGGGATTCATTAGAAAGGCATTCCATCAGATGTATAAGAATCACCTGCATGTTCCCCGTCAGCAAAAATATCCTCCTGTTTCCAATTTCTGCAGGTATAATCTCACTCCATCACTCAAATCTTTAACCAAATCCACCACTACCAACTCCCTTGGTTCAATCTTCGTATTCAACCTACAGGTCCCAGGCAGATTAGCATTTTTCGTCCCCGCATCTGCAGAATCGTACCATTTCGTAAACGTTTTCTGCTGAACCGTAATCCATTTCTGCTGCTCCGCAAATGCCATCTTGACAAGACCTTGATCATGCGGCTGCTCCAGCTCTCCCTCCACCTGTACCTTCTTTACAAATGTTCTTCTCCGTCTCCCTAAAGGGCTATCGTCTTCGCCGACTGTCCACCTGCGATTAGCTCTTGCGGACTGGGAGAATTGTTTAGATCGTGCTAATTCTCGTTGACTGGATGATCGTTCTCTTCTTCTTTGTGGAGTTGTAGGAGGTGTTATTGTAGAATTTGCATGGTGAGATATTTGTTGTGGAGGTGTTCCGCTGGCTGTAGATTCGTCGTTAGGGCAACAATCGTCGCCAATCCCGATTTCTGAACTAGGTGGGGATGGAATTCCTCCATTTCCTCCTCCAACATTATCTGATTCTGACATGATGAAGATTTTGCCTTCTTCTTTTCTATTACCTCCCCTCGGATTCGAACCACGGTCGTCAATCAAGGATTGTCGTAAGAGTCGCTCAATATACGCTACGTCGTGCTCAAAGCTCTCAAAGAAGTCAAAGTTAAAGCTTTCTAAGTCTCACGACAGCAAGCTGTCCTACTTAAATGGGTGTTGGAGTAGGATCAACAGACTTGTTTGCATAATGAAACAGTCTCTTTTCGGATTATTTCCATCTGGCCAGTTAGTTCGAGACCCAATCCTTCACATCTAGGCTTCTATTCGTTCAATTGCAAAATTATCTCCCTCCTGAGATACCAGTGCTTGCCTTTTCATCGTGTATCACCTCATCCATGCCTTCCAGTCATGCATGTCATTAATTGTATCAGGGTTCTATTAGCACTCGCTGATCCTCCGCCTTACCATCTTTCTAACTTTCCCGTACTTTGACTTTTCATTACGGGTCTCCCTAGATTCCTTTGAAAATGATCATTACTGGTCATCCGTCCCGAACGTTTCTATACCAGCTTGATCTTGGGTAGGAATAGCATGTGAGAGTGGGATGCGTGAATGGATTTGTGGGATTAGTTGGCTAAGAGGCACGCATGAATTTACAAAGTCACCTCAGAAGAATATCAACCAGCTTTCGTCCCAATATGCGACACTTCGGTTGAATGGCACCCGTCACTTTCTCCAATCATTGATCTGATCAGCCTATATTTTTGTATACCTCTTACACAAATGCGCCGTGGAGGTGACCAAACATTATCCTTCATTACCAACGTTTCCAAAATCAGCAACAAACTGTCGAGAATCCATTGTTGGCCTCATAAAAGGTCGAAAACTGTGTTCCAACTCATTGTACTGATGTATTTCAAAATGGTATGTCCTGTTAATACACGAATCGAATCGAACAAACGACGAACCAGATTGGCTACTTCGCGAGGCGCAGAGCCAGCACATTATGCCAGATGCAGGTGAAGTATTAACAAGACAACGAGAAGAATTAATCATCTCCCTGCGTTGGCGGCACATGCTCATGATGGGATCAACCAGACAGGTCATGGGCTATTGGAAGCATTCAATTATGCCTTTGCAGGAACCGAAGAAACGGAGGAAGAGCTGGTCGAAGTCTTCGCATATTTTGCCTTTATTGAGCTTGGGGAAGTTGTTGAATTCAGTTTGGTTGTGTGGGTCTGAGACTGCGTTGATGACACACCTGAAGTTGTTGTCGAACTAGTCTCGTTGAATGATCGGTACCAATTCGATTCATCAGTGTCCCCTAAACACTCACCGACAGTCACTCCCTTCCAACCCTTCTGCTTGATCAAGCCATAGTAGTAAGACGAAAGGTTGGTGACACTCTGCTGCACAATATCATGCTGAATCGATAAATAATCCGTCACATCTGGGCCAGCAGCCAAGGCCCGCTTCACGATGTCCCTGGAGTTCTGGATTTGCGATGGGAGAGGATTGAGGTAATCCTGCGTATCGAGATCGAAGTATACTCGATGGTATCCAAGAGCTTGGAGATCAGCCCAGCAGCCTGACTCTTGCGTGCAATCGGAGTATGGAGGCCTCATGTAAGTGGGCCATTTTCCAATTATATTGTTAAAAGCCATTTCATTTTTGACCATTTGGGAAATTCGCAGCTCGTGGGAGATGTTTGAAAGGGAATAGTGGGACCAAGTATGTGAAGCAACTTGATGGCCCTCAGCTATCATTCGCTGAATGAGGCTAGGGTAAGGATCTGTGATGTCGATTTCTCCTTTGCCATTATTGTTTCCAGTGATGAAGAAAGTTGCATGGAAGCCATAAGACTTTAGTGTATCTAATAGTTGGGCAGTGTATAGATGTGGCCCATCATCATATGAGAGCTGATATGAGAGAATTAGTAAGTACTTAGTGAAGAGCCTTCGGGGAATAGGGGACAAGATGTGCGCAAGTGCGCCATTGTTTCCTCTCTAGGAGGCTTACCGCTACAATGTTATCCTCAACGCAGTCATAAATATCATCGGTATAAGTAATCGGTCCCTTAAGAGGTCTCGGTACATTCGTAGTTGATTGACCAGCCGGCGTAGCATCCGAGTCACATCTTCCATATCCAAGCATACAGTTTCCAGGGTCGGCGCAGTAGTCCTCTGTGTTCCCACAATATCCCGCCACGCTACAGCACTGGTTTCCGCTACATGTTGCACCTTGGAAGTTGGGTCCGCATGTTCCCCCTGATGAGGGCTGAGATGCATTTGCGTTGCAAGAACCATAGGCAGATTGACAGCCGCTATTGCAGTAATCTTATGGGCGAAAGTGTCAGCCAATGATCCAGTACAAAAGGTGGAATAAACATACCAGTAGTATTTCCACAATATCCGGCTTGAGAACAGCAAAGACCACCAGTGCAAGCCAATCTGCCATTGCTTGCGCCACACATGAATGTATTTGATGAAGGCTGTGTGATAGTTCCATTGCAAGTCCCGAAAGCAGTCTGGCAGCCGGTAGCGCAGTAGTCTTCCCCTAATCAGTGAACTTTCTACAGAAAATGGGAATCAAACATACCAGTAGTGTTTCCACAATATCCATATTGGCTACAACAACCACCCGCATTGGCGGCAGGATCACAAGTATAGCTATTATTGTTCCCTGCGTACACATTCCCGCAGGTGTTATCCGGACTGACGGTACGTTTAAAGAGGAAATCGAGGAATCCAAGATTAGGCGACGCAGCGGGAAAGGCACAGCTCATGCCTGTAACAGAAAGGCCCACGGCCAGATTGATTAAGTTAGTGCGCATTTTTGGTATCCAGGAACTAATAATCAACGGTATAAATGATACAAGGAAGAAGGGCGGTGATGGGTGTAGAACGAATGTATATGGCAATCAACCTATAATCAAATAATCCAAAAACTTCACAAAGAAAGAAGCAACTACTAAAAGAGGAAGAAGAGAGAAAGAAGAAGTATTTTCAGGAGGCATCTCCCCATCTTAAAATCCCTTCGTCCTGCTTCTTGTGAAATTAACTAGAATACGACAAACTCAAATTTACTTTCCCCTGCATTAGAACACCTTCTTAAAAAATACTTTCTATTCTTAGAAATAGGAGCTTCCTGATGCACAAACGATTTTTTTTTTCCCTTTCCTTCCAAGTTCCTCGTCGAATTTAGACTCACATGAAGCTATTCCCATTTGCACGACCCTTTCTCCCCGAGCGCCGCGCCTATTAATAATTAGTTTGTTCACAGCGCCACGTTCCTGGTTGGCAGGATTTGTAAAGTGTCCGACTGTCAGGGGTTGCATGGGAGGATTCCTTCTATTCCAGGGGGAGATTCGATCGCACCAAGTCACGGCGGGGACGTGAGATCTACGTAACACTACATCTTGAAGGAATTTCAGAACGTAATATCATGGCTTTTTCGTGGTAACTTTGAAATGATATGTTCTGTTGTACAATATTAACGTGGAGATTCGTTGCTGTATGGCTGTACGCGTATGGCTCTCAAGAGCTGAAATGCTGTGTAAGGAGTAAGTAAGCTTGAGAACTATGAAGAACTATTAGAACTAACATTGAGCAATATTGAGCACAGGGCTAACGGCATGGATCTGACAAGTTTGTCTTTACAGTAGGCATTTACTACAATGGCGCATGCTTAAAATATATCCTTTCCACTGCACAAGTGTTCATATACTTTCTTTTCCATTCCTCATCCTTCTTCTACCACTGTTCTTCCCTCATCTAATCAATCACATCTCATTTAATCCTCCTGGGACTAGTATTCAAGGCTGCAGTCAGAACAAAGCTCCACGCTTAGCCTAAATGTAGCAAACAGCAAAGCTTGAAGAAAAAGATCTCATATCAATACACGCATAATCCGTGTAACACTGTGCACTCTCTTTGGCTGATACAGCAGAAATCTCGTCAAACGATAATTAATTCATCAGTCCGGCAAATGTACTACTACTCATTGTCTCAGTCACCGTTCCTGCTATAGCATCTACATCGTAGCATTTGAATTTGAAGGGTTTGGTTACGGTCCATGTTCCACCTTCGTAGTCGACGGATTCATCTCTATTGAGGATGGAAATTTCATTAGATTTCTCGCCAGAAAATAAAGTGAGTAGTCCTCTAAGTAGTCGATAGAGGCGTAGGTGTTGAAGAGTTTACGAGATAATAAATTTCTATTGTGTCTCGGGGAGTTGAGGCAGATACTTACTGAAGTGAGGAGAAGAATTAATTTGGTGATTGGGACTATTTTGTTCATTGGATAATCCTCAAGTGAGTAGTTATTTCTTAATATTCGTTGATTGATTGTTTAGAAGGAAAGCTTTAATCTGTGAAGAGGTATTGCGATAGAGCTATGTCCTCCCTCTTCAGAGCACATATCATTACTCAGAATCTCCCTACTGATCCAAGTTCACCGTGAATCAGTTGAACCTCTTATCATTTACATTACCCTCCAAGATTTCAATACTTTAGTAAGTCAAGGAGATCATATGTTTGCATGCGCAGACTGCATTTTGCGAGTAAATGCATGGCCAGACACGAGCCTCAACAGTCCATCCCAGATTCTAATTTCCACATCCTGCCATTGATAGTATTACCATCAGCTCAAACTGAACAAGCACAAGGCATCTACATTCCGAACGAGCCCTCTATTCGCCGACCTAAATCTTTCTAACTATAAACAGTATAAATCCCAGAAATACAACACATCCGGCTTCCGGGGTCCACGAATCCATTCTTTATTTATTAGCAGCCTAAACTAGTTTATTTGATAATGACATGTCTCCTGCCCGTATGTATACATGGATATAGGTGCATTTTTGGAGTAGTAACTGTTCGTATGTTAGGGAAACAACATCTGTACAAAAGATGATGCATGGACCTGTTAGAGCTCGGGTTATCACCCGTGGAACTTCAGTACATGTCCTTTCCTTAATTCCTATTTCACTGCCTCTAAGCCGCTGATATAATGAAGCCATCAGTACGCTTTTAGCGCCAGATGAATATTCAATTCAACGAAAATAAAGCTACCCAAAGGAGGCTCTCAAGCCATCACTTGCGGGATACTTCGAGTATTCTTCTCAGACGGTAACATTTGTTTATTATTTATTCTTAAGCTACCTACATTCTTTTGTTACCTATGAAGTAGCTTGAAGTATTCTTGACTAGCCATTTCTGTAATAATTCCTCTCTCAAAGCGTATCTCCAACACAATGCCTTCCTGTAATACTCTAAACATCCAACCCCATCATGACCTAGCAGACCACCTTCAAGTATAATTCAACTCAATATTATGATTCATTCCCTCAGGCCCATCATTCAATCGTCTCATTCTCTTTGCTCCACTACTAACGTCAGTACCAGTAATCAACACCTTATCATCCTCAATACCTTCCATGGAATATGCACCCGCGCCCGTACTCGTGCTCTCCCCAAAACCTCTCTTTCTACTCACCAAACCCGCATCAGAACCACCTACACCTACACCACCAGCAAAACTTCCTTTACCTCCTGGAGCCTTCGCCCCTCGTCCCATTCCTCCATCACTTGCGCCCCCAACAGCTCTCACTATTCCTCTTCCCTTTCCCCTATTCTCCGGATTCGTCCACTTCCAATCCTTCCCCGTCGGATTCATATTCATTCCACCATTCCTTCTCAATCTCCATGCACTCACGCCACCACCCCTACCCCCTTTCCTCCTTTCCCCCTTCTCCACACCCTCCACACCCTCAACCATATCCCAGAAACCCCCATACTCCCTTAACGCCTCCGCGTACCTATCAGCCTCCCATCTCCACCACGCGACATTCCCCCTCCTCAGCCACTCGTTCCATTCCTCATCATCACCTCCTCCACTCTTCATACCGCCATAATTCCTTGATCGCAACAAAGTAGCGCGTGCTTGTTCTTCCCTGACTAGGCGCGTCCAGGCACGATATTCATCATGGATAGCGCGGAAGTGGGAATCCATTTCCGTGGTGAAGGCTTGGAGGAGGTTTCTGAGTCGCGCTTGAAGGTTGGATATTGTTAGTGGTGGAGGTGCTGGGTGGGAAGGGGGATAATGTGCTCGTTGATGAGAAGGGATGAATTGGTCTTGGTGATGTGGTGGGAAGTTTGGGAGGTTGGGGTTGAATTGGTATGGATGAGTGGGAGGATTTTGATCTCCATTCATGTAGACTGGACCTGGTTCTTGATAGTTCTGTATTGGATGAGGTTGATAACCATTTCCCATATTCTGACCCTGGCTATGACCCTGAAAATCTAATACCGGCAGCGGACCATTCATCATCTGATTTTGATACCGATTTCCTCGAGGAAGAGGGTGTTCATGTACATATCCATGTTCTTGTCCTTGCGCAGCAGCTTGAGATTGTTGATTCTCTAAATCCTCAAGTTCAATAATAGTAATTCTGATACCAGGGAGATGTTGTTCTATGATCGTTTCAATGGAGACGTTATTTGGCTTTGGGAGGTTGTTTTTGGGCACTGCGCTTCGTGCCATGGTTGTTGATTTTTTATTTTTTATTTTCTTTTTGGGTTTGGATGAATGGGTTATGGTGTGAGGAGTGAGGCGATTTGATGGTCAATAATTCAAGGTGTTTGACATAGACGTTGACCAGAATTTCTTTGATTTTGATATCAAAGATTGATGAAGGAAAAAGAATGAATTGTGTCTGTGATGATGTTCTTTGGTTACGTCGATAAAGCAGGGGTAAACTTAACATAGCCAGAGTGGAGAGATGAGAAATATTCTATTCACCGCTTCATCCGATCCTTAGAGTTGAAGGTGAAGAAATGAAAGTTGAGTTGCTCTAATAAACAATGCAGAGGACATGCATGACTCACAAAAAACCCCTTGCGGGAGTGAGCTTTCCCTTCAAAAGCGAATAAATACATCTACTAATTCAGATCTAGGTCTTTTAATACATACTATACACTAAGAAGCGAATAAAGATACACACGCGATCTAGACCTAGGTATAAATAACCACCTTCCTGGCATTTCTGCAACATCAACAAAAATGGTAAATGAAAGGTCATTCAAGATGTGAGCTCTTCAATTATATTAACTCTCTATTAATATATTTATGGGCAATTTTTCTAAGGCAGCTATGATGAAAATAATTGAGCAAGGAGCAGTAAAGAACACAGTCGACCATTAGCGCCCCATCAAGCATATCTTTTGGTGTTTAAATGAGATGAGATGTAATACGAAGAGTTCATTCTATAACAAGTAAATGTCAATGAGAGTATTGACCAAAGGTAAGTTCAGATGAAGTACAATTGTTTCACCATAGTTGAGTAAATACAAAAGAAGACATACGTCTGACAATTTTACTTCTTACTCTTAAGCAGCTATATAAGAAGAGATAAACGCGTTTGAAACAATGCCAATTGAAAGATTCAAAGTTTTCTACACTTCTACATTTGAAAGGGCTGCGAAGTTGTACTCGATATAGATACATGCCATGACATTTGCTATTCTGTAGCTTAAACAGACAGGGAATTAGTAAGGAAAAGGTAATAAAACTTGCAAACCCAAGCGCTCATAAGTATATAAAAAGAAAAGTGTACCTCCAACGTAAGTCCCTTGCTAATCACGTTTCAGCATGCTTGCCGATACCCCATAGCCATGCCCTCTCGACCAGTTTAACTGCTTGATCCGACATGCCCAAAAATCCCACCCATGAGACGAAGCCTGCTTCATAACGTGAAAAGATAACAGGGCTGCAATGTTGGAATACATTGGAGAAGAATATACGGTCTCCAATTTTCGTATTCTCGAGGGGGACAGCCGGCACGATGTATTGTACAGGTATCATATTTCCCTCAAGCAAGACTGACCATACTGTCGTGACTGTGCAACTGTACTGCCAATCTAATCCAAAATGTTCTTTGAAGAAGCTGTTAATGTGTTCCGGCTTCTCTATAGCCCACTATTGTGGGAGTTAGAGAACTGGTTCAAAGAAATGTAGACTTGCTGATGAAAAGAGCAGAGTGGTTCGGACACTTACCCACAAACCGACAATAACTGCACCCCCTTTACGTGCGTATTTAGCCAGTGCGGTCCCAATAAACTTGAAATGCTGCATTGCAGAATCCGCGACAATCACAGTGTTGCAGTTTTCTATGCTGCCAAGGAGAATATTCATCGCATCGTGGGGATTTGTAAGTACTACCACTCGAGCCTTAGACTTCAGTCTGAAAAGCAGCGGATCTAGGTTTAGCAAGCTATCAAATGCTATAACACAAACCAATGGTAGATCCGACGATGCATATGTTCCAAGTTGTGACCACGTGTACGGTCCGAGTTCGAGCTTGTTTTTAGGTTGGGAAACAATCTCGTTCAAGGCGACGTTGACTTTATTCTTATTCCAGTACTCCCTAAGATTTCCTCGAAGTCCTTTCATATCTGCATTCAGGCACTTAGTTTCGAACCATTTCATAATTTCTCTTTCACGGGGGCTCGGGCTTTTGGAATCGTAAGCGTTTAATAGCTCTTGCCAGTCATCGAGAGTTGCTCGTTCTGCACATCCGTGACCATCACCGTCTAGGCATTCGAAAGTAGCTGTTTGAGGAGCACGGCCAGTGTTGATAATACTGTGATTCCATTGAGGGGATGCTCTCTCGAAGTCGTAACAATAACGAATGTTGTCTCGTTTAGCTTTTGGGTCATCGAAGAATTGATAAATATAGGTCTGTGTGCTCAACCCAATAGGAGTAGAAGCCTCATAACCGTGTTCAGGTTTGGTGTGATTGAGTTCGTCGAAATCTTTTGGTACAGCTTTGAAAATGTAAATCCCTTTATCTGCCCATCCACTAAATATTATGAGTTAGCATAACGTCGAAGTTCAGACATTGATGTATGAACACCAAGTTTTTCAATGTCATTGCTGCCAGGGAAGGAAGAAGTTGAAAACTCACAAAGCAATCTGAATGGCCGAATGAAGGTTAGACATTTTTGCCTTAGCTGCTGAGATTCAGGAAGTTAGCTATTTCTTAATGGAGAGAAGATAAGGGAGATATGGCGTCTTGAATATCGTACCAGGACAGGAGATTATTCGCCATATTCGTGTAGAAGTAATGCTTTCGGGCTCTAGATCAATCCTTAAGATATAGTTTAGGCGTGTGCAATCGGTCTTATGGTCGGACCAGTCCTTGAGTTGGCATGCAGCCCCTATGCTATGTTAGATAAGCTCACATTGGGGATATTAAAGAGTCATTGAAACACACCACAGTAGAGTTGGGTATTGCATCTGCCGCAGCGGAGAAGAGGAGTCTCCTGGGGCTTTTGACACACTGAGCATTCAGCGACCATGGTGTTGGATTTTCTGTTGATAAGATGAGTGATGATTTGAATGCAAATGTTGGAATTGGAAAGAGAAGAGGAAGAAAAGGTGCGCTGCTTGCAGGGAAGGAGCAAATTAGGACCGAAGACACTAGGATGTCAACCTCTAGAAAAATGAGTCGATTGAGAATCTCAAGTAGTCTAATTTGTAAGATCGGTTTAAATTCAATGAGTCAAAAACACCTAGCCATGGAAAGCGTGAAAAACTGGAACAAAACTCCTCTATACCCAGTCTGACAAGCCTGCGACCTCCCTCTCCTTCTCCTTACGCTTCCGTCTTCCGTCTTTCTCTAACCACTATTTCTTCCCAGAATCTCAGTCCACAATCAACAATGGTACTGGCAGCGATTACGGACGTTTGAGCTCCAAAAAAGTGATTCCAACCCCAGTTGAATCGATGGTCGGTGACTCCGATTACCGCCATGGAGCATCTTATCAGATTATTGATTGCTGGCAAAAGCTTATGCTCCATGGAATAAATCAATAACGAGCACGCTATTGAGCAGTAGAATGAGGGAAATAGCAAGAATGTAGAGATTCAATGAGAATCAATAATAACCGGTTGTGATGATGAAGATACTATCATTATAACCTTATTCCTCAGCCCTGGATTTCTCAATTCGGAACCCAGCCGCCGCTTTCTTATTAAGTTTTACGCCTTCTGCAATTCCGTGCTAGAGGTGGCATTGTCGCTCGACAATCCAAGGTAGTAAGCTATTGCTAAATGCCAGTCCAACATTGGAAGCAAGGTACACAAGAAGCGTGCTAACAAATACGAGATATCAGCTAATTGTATCTAAAAAGGGACCCCAGAAGGGATGAGATCTTGAACAATCATATAAACTGTAATCGTCAGGCTAACCAGAGAGATATTGAGTTCCTGTGTATTGTCAGTAGGGGTCCATATAGTAAAAAGATAATAGTACGAAATGTAGAGATTTACCCTAGTGTAGGGAAGTAAATATTGCGAGAAAATCCTAGTAGAATACTTGGCTGAGACTTGAACTTGAAACAAGTTTCCAGATCTTATTCTGACGCAGCCGCCATAAGCGAGGAGTGTATTTATAAGGCAGGAAAATATAAAGTTTATCATTAGACCTTCATCTAGATTGAGAATGAACGTAGCACCGAGACTGAATCGTAAATGTCCGTTGTATTGAATTTTCAGCATGATAGAAAGCAGGCATCGATGAAACTACAGGAGCAACAGGTCAGTCCGACAGATGCTTCAATGATTGTTTTTGAAGCTCTAAAAGACTACGAGCCTTATATATAGCTTATACACAAGCAGTAGTGATTACATATCACCCGCACTAAAATTTAGCAACTACATAAGTATTTTCATTTTGATACTTATGCGTACCTATATCTTCGTGCCTATTATATAATCATCAACTCCGCAGACTACTTTATATATTACTTAGCCAGGATATGGAATTAAAGAAGAGATATTGTAAGTAAAGGGGGGGGAAGGTATAAAGAGGAATGGGTTGAATAGGTTGAATAGATAGAAGCGGGAGAATGTATTGTTTGTGAATGAAGATTTGAGAAAGCGAAAAGATATAAATGATTCTAGTTGTTTGACGACTAGCATTAAATAGAAAATGAAAAATATAGCTTGGTGGTGGGTGGCAGCGCGGAAAAATATTTGCCCGCCTAGAGAAGGGAGGTAGGTATATAGATTCAAATATGCAACAGGCAAATACCAAAAAAGTGTGTTGGTGCAGCGGTAGTTAGGACCTCGCCAACGGTGACCTCCCCCCCAAAATGAGGAATATCCGGTACACTTTCTTCACATGGTGGTGAGCTTGCCTCGGCAAGCCTCACCAGCATGGCTTGGACTCTTGTGCCTCTGATTCAAGCACAGGGTCCAAGGGGGTTCAACTACCTGGGCTTCCTGAAGTTTTGCCAATTTTTTGGATTGGCCCCAGTTTTTTGAGGATATATTTTTAAGCGAGTCGGCGAGGTGGTGCCGACGAGGTCGGGGTCTGATTTTTTTATTTCAATAACTTAGTAGTATATAGATCAATAGTCTTTTCAAGCTTATATATATAGCTTAATTACTATGGTAATCAAAAGGATTATATTAAGAATTCCTGCATTTGAATAAATGCATAGGTAGAAAGGTAGAAATATATTGTATTAAAGCACGTGATAAATGCTTACCAGGCTGTCGAGCCGCCATAGATGAGGAGGGCTTCATGATTAATAAATATTAAAGTATTTAGCTAAAGGGGGATTAAGCCTATCTGGATTTTATTTCCTTCTCTGCCGTCACCCGAACACGATGGCGCTGCGATGATTCCGAATCCTCTTCATTGAGTAGTACTTGCGCCTCAAACGACATACCGAACTCTGAAGAGCCGAACGAAGAAAGCACGATGACAACTAATCATGAGATTTCCCCTTCTCCACCATCAATTCCAGAAGATGACGATTCCCCGAGTAGTCCCATTCCAGCTATATCGGCTAAAGAACTCGCGGTGTTAGAGAAAGAACCGATGGAGCAGAGATGGAAGGAAGAGACTGAAGAAACAAGAGTCCATTTCCTCCAGTAGGTCAACGGAGTTTATCCTTCTGATCCTCGTTTTTTTCGGCCCTTTGCTACTCTCTTTGCGGAAATCTTCAAGCCGTAGCAACGCTACGCTGGCCATGACAAGAATCCTAATCGACATGCCATCGATTTTAGATATAGCAGAACAATAACGCTTCTGTGAGTATTAACGGGTCCCTTCGTTTACATAGCCCAATCCCAGATGCTTACATATAGTAGTAATGCACTTGCTTCACTTCCCAAACCGGAGAAATTTGACTTCATTTTCTCCTAGAACCTTCAAAATTAGGCAAAACCTGACTTCCCGGTCATCATCAGGCGGACATACCCGAGCATTTCGAGTCCTTGATCCGCATCAATGATTCTTTGTGAGGAGACCTTGGAGAATATTATAGCTGGCTGAACGAGCATTTTATGGAGTAGGTCTTTCCTAACGGAACTGAAGGAAGATTTGTTGTATTTGGGAGAGGTCTGGCGTCTAGCGTCAGCGATTCTAGTAAGTTTTCCTGATCCTCGAAGATGAAACTTTACTAACAATTCACAAAGTGGACCAGTATTTTCACGCAGAATATGAAATGTGCTCTCTCGACCATCAGATTCACTGCATGGAAGCAAACCAGCCTCGGGGCGAATGGAATAAAGACGATGTCTATAAGTTCCTTCTAGGAACCAAAAAGATTGCCTATCTACAATTACACCAAAGTTCACTAGCCAGTTCTGACAATGGAATTGCTTCCAGGTAGCAGAATGAGGCACATCTGGTACAATTCATCTTTCACCGGCAAGCTAGAGTCCACTTGGAAGTCTGTGCAAGAGTACACTCGGAAGTTGGAGACTTGGTTAGGCAAGAGTCGGAATTTCCGCAATCTCCTTCTGGTCCGCACAGCGTATTGGCAAAACGCTGTCCTCAGTAAGAGAACATGTACGATTGCGGTGTCATCTCTGTCTTCAATGTCTTGATGATTTTGAACTCAGACCACAAGCCCGGCTATGATGAGATCGACGCGGACCAATTGCAATATAATTTTGCGCAGATAATTCTAGAGAAGCTCGGAGAGATTGTGAACAAAGAGGACGATGATGAAGAGATAGATAACTCCGATGCACCCATCGAAATCGAGGTGCTGGGTTCTAGTAATCCTACTCCTTGATGATTTCAATATCGATGCATTGATGTAAGAACTAAATTCCAGTTCTCGCAGTTTAGTATCAACAACATCCGAAAATGACCAGTCTAGTCTCACCTCATAACTCCAGGGAAGTAACTATTCTTCCTCAACGACCTTAGAAGTTGATTCCCCCCTTTCTACTTCCCCATTACTAGCCTTGCGACTAGCATCTCCCTCATTGATCAACTTCACTATTATACCTTTTGCTTCACCTATCGGGAATAAGATACTACGGCAGTTGATAACTACCCCACGGTATATAATACCCTCTTTTAGAATAGCGATGATTGATGAGAAGAGTTCTTTCTACGTTTCGGGCTAAAGGGAAATGCTTATCGTGATACCAGTGTAACGCTTTGAGTGCACGAACTCAGTTAAATTCACCCAATCAAGAGTTCTTGATATTGAACAATGTGGCCAGGAACTTCTATCTAGTGTTCCGTTGGACTTAACTCGTCTACTCCAAGGGAGAAGCTCAATTCAACTCGGGAATCTGAGTCGGACTTAAGTCAATAGTAATAATATACTGATAATAGCGTCATGTCGCCATAAGTAGTATATAAATAGCTAGTTACATAGAGAGAGGGAAGTCAGCCAGCGGGGTAATAGAGGGATTTAACTGAAGAAATAAGATGAGAAAGATTAATAGGTAATATTAGAAGTTCTTTTAGGACTAGCTTCAAAATATTATTAATTTTACATGCCATTAGCTAGCGCCTTTAGCCACCCCAAATATATCCTCGAATTTAATACAAACTCGCAAATCCGACTCAAGCTCTCGGGTTAAAGATCTAGTGGACTTGTACAAGGCGAGTTGAAGTCAGAGTCTTAACTGGCGTCGGACTTGCGGAACACTACTCCTATCCTTGCATATCTCTACATATCTTTATTCGTTGAGATAAGCAGCACTACTCTATGCCGCGGGCCTACGATGGATAAGCTCAAAGAGGAAAGACCTTATGATTCCCTTCTGTAGGTTGCGTTTCTCTCAACTTCTTCCATTTATTTATATCCAGCCCAAGGCCGGATATCTTGAAAAAAAAAAAAAAAATATGACAGAAGGGATCCAAGTCCTCGATCAAGGCGTGGGTTATGGAATCGTGGTGGGAATTGGAGCTTTCTTTGCTCTTCTCATGTAATTACCCCCCATATGTACCGCAAAACCAACAATTAACCGCTCTCCAGGCTTTGTGTCACCTACCTCCAAAACCGCTACACTGCCTACTCAACTCACGGTGCAGAAGAATTCAGCACTGCTTCTCGAAATGTAAAACCAGGCCTCATTGCCGCGGGCATCGTCTCTTCATGGACATGGAGTGCCACCCTCCTCACGTCCTCTACCTTTTCCTACAGCTATGGCATTTCCGGTGGGATGTACGTAATCGATTTCCTTCGTGCTTCTGCATTTCCCAGAATAGAAGAAATTTATTTCAGTTCCCCTAAACCCTTGAAAATGAGGGAAAAGCTAACTCTTTAATCATCAACAGGTGGTATGCTGCCATGGGAACTTGGCAGATCCTCTTATTTGCGTTAATCGCTATCAAAATCAAAGCAAATGCACCTGGAGCTCATACTTTTCCTGAAATTGTTTTGAGTAGACACGGGAAAGCAGCTCATGTTATATATCTTTTCTTTGGCTGGGCTACGAACATGCTTGTTGGAGCTTGTCTTGTTCTGGGCGGTTCACAAGTCGTTTCTGCTCTTTCAGGAGTCAATGTCTATGCAGCTTGTTTTCTCATGTGGGTATTTGAGTGTCCTAATTTACTACCCCCATTATAAACGGGAACTAGCCTGAAGTTTTTACAAGTTCCGCCGTTCTTACAAACAAAAGGAACATTTTCCCTCTCAAGTATTACCAATTGGCAACCACTGACTTCCCAATCCTCGATAGTCCAGTTGTGGTAGCTGCGTATGTTATTGCAGGTGGTTTGAGGTCGACGTTCATTGCAGAGTAAGTGAGAGGCTTCTCTTATAGCCCCTAACCTACCTTCGATCTGGCAGTATGAATCTCCAACTTGAAATCCTCAAGTCACATGAACTTGTAAAAACCTCCCCCCTAGCCTTTATTTATGAAGACTAACCTCAAAATTCATAATGCAGCTATACCCACACGGCCATCCTCTTCACCGCAATCTTCGTCTTCTGTTTCTCCATGTACAGCACCAACAATCTCGTCGGTTCTCCCTCCAAACTCTATGACCTCCTAAAACAAGCCTCAATCGACATGCCCATCGCCGGGAACCACAACGGCTCGTACCTGACTTTCAAATCCAACGATGGCCTTATCTTTGCCATCGACCTCTTTGTCGCTGGCTTCTCCACTGTCTGGCTCGACCAAGCCTACTGGCAACGAGCAATCGCTTCTCGTCCTGAAACCTCCGTAAAAGCCTACCTCTTTGGAGGCATTGCTTGGTACGGAATCCCCTTCAGCTTCGCCACTGCTATGGGTCTCGGTTGCGCTGCTCTCACTTCGTCAACTTCTTTCCCAACATACCCCAATCCCCTAAGCGCAGCACAAAACGGAGCAGGTCTATCATCCCCCGCTACAGCCATCACTCTCCTTGGGAAAGGAGGAGCGGGATTGATGTTACTCCTGCTATTCATGGCCGTAACATCCAGCACCTCTGCAGAACTCATTGCCGTCTCCTCCCTCCTAACATTCGACGTCTATAAAACATATATCAAACCTCACGCCACCTCCACAGAACTCGTGCGTATCTCACACTACGGAATCGTCTTATATGCTCTCGTCCTTGCTGCATTCTGCTGCATTCTTAACGCAGCATCTATCAATCTCACTTGGCTGCTCACCGTTCTCGGTATAATTGTAGGCGGCGCATCTATTCCCGTTGGTTTAATTTTGCTATGGGGTCGGATGTCCACCATCGCCGCTCTATTCGCACCCTGGATTGGGTTCTTCGCCGGCCTCGTCGCTTGTAAGTCTTCGGTTTCTCAGAGCGCTTCCACTTGGCAGATCAACAGTTCAGCAAATCTGATTTGAGGAGTTGAATGTTTCAAGCCTCTTGGAGCTTTATTTTCCTCTTCCCTCTCCTAATGTGGGAGGTAAATGTCTCTCAAATTACGAGACATTCCAATGACAATGCTTCTCAACTATGAGATTATTGAGAGTTTAATGTTTCAAGACTCTTGAAACATTCTCGTCTTCCCTCTCCCCCCTTCCACTTCCACTTCCCCTTTCACTCATCCTAACATTATAATACTGACGCCGATTTACAGGGTTCGTAGTAACCTCCCGTCGATCTGGAGCGATCAACGTTACCACAACCGGCGACGCGACCAACGCCGTAGCGGGCAACATAACATCCTGGGGAATGGGTTCCATCATGGCCATCATACTAACCTATCTCTTCCCCAAGAAATGGGAAAGTACAGATTCAGCCTCCATAGCCCGAGCTATCAAAATCAACGGCATTAGAATCACTCCTCCCAATGCAGAAGAAGTTCAAACCGTTCAAGAAAAAGAAAAAGAAAAAGGAGATAATACAATCTCCATCCAAAACCCCGAATCCTCCTTCGACATCGAAAAATCTAACCCCCAAACGTCCACTTCTTCCCCCCAACCCCACGTTCAGCCAATAAACAACCCCATAATTGACTACCTCACGACCACACACAACACACCCATGACTCCCTCCTCAATACATCGCGCCACTCACCTCGCCTACATCTTCAACATCCTCTTCTTACTAATAGCAGTACTACTCGTACCATTCACATTGTTTGGAAGTAGTTGGGAGTTTAGTCGTGCGGGGTTTGAAGGGTTTTGTGTGGTTAGTTTTTTGTGGGTTTGGGTTAGCATGGTGATTTGTGTTGTTTGGCCTGTGGTGGAGAGTTGGGCGGGTATTGGGGGCATTGGGAGGGGGGTGAGGAGGGATCTGGGGGGAGGCTCGCCTGCCTAGGTTGAAGAGGTTGGATACGAATCTTCTATAGCTTCACCAGTGGGTGTACTAATTCTGTTACCACTACTGTAAGCGATATTAAATCTTCCCTAATATGAATTAAAATTGTAATTTAGTATCATATTAATTCTATTTCCTAATTAATATAATTTTACCTTCGTCTTCGATGTGTGACTGAGATGTAGGGTAGTTTTTTGGGCATAGCCACTTGATTATTTTAGATTTAATGGATAACCAAGCCGGCAAGCACTCATAAGGAGGCAACTAAACTATCAACGCTAATAATAATAATACAAATATGGTTTGATAGGGCTCAGTGAGTGGGTAAAACAATAAAACGATATGACTAAATGACGAAGAAGGAAGAGGAATGATGAGCCTTTAGAAAATACTTAAAATGGCTCTTTTTATAGCTTATAGTTTCTTTGATAGAATCATATAAAGAAATGCTATATAGCTGCAAACGGCCATTTATAGGTAGTTCTTTGTTCCCTCATCCACAAGCGTAAATCCGATTATTAATTTGATGTTAAAAAGAATATTTATCTTTTAGATTTTTAAATTATAGTCGCTAAAGTTAGTAATTGAATTAATGCACCCACTAGTCTTGAGCTCAAAAAGATTGACTTGGGGAACCCAATTGAGAGAAGAAGGACTATAAATATGGCAGAAGCTCTAGAAACATTCGAATCCCCCTTCCAACCCATGCCAAAACCCCTTTCCCGGATTCAGCTCTCCAACCAATTCTGACCTGAGACTTATTTTGACCTTCTTGAGTCCTGAAAACCATGCTTTTCTCTCTCTCTCTCTCTCACTCTCACTAATCTGTTGTTCAATCATATAGCTAGTCTCTCATTCGAGGGAAACTGGATTCAGAGAGAGATGAGGCAAGGCAAAATCTCTTGGAGCAAAGTGACAAGTTCACTAGGATTCTTGAATCAGGGGAATATTGAAATATTGAGAACTTAAGGATTTTCATCACGAGCTCATTAGAGGGTATGATCTGGATTGAAAGAGGATGTATATTGATCCCGGAGTAGTTGACTGACGGTGGAGTCAAGATAGACAGATATGCAAGTAGGAGGTGCCTTCTTTCATTGATCGAATATCTGAGCGTTTTGAATCCGCTCGGAAGTGTGTCAGCTGTTGATCACGATCTGCTCCTTTTCTCGAAATATTTACGGTACTGCAGACATGTGGAAATGATCAGCGATTATAATGGTGTTCCTGTTGTCTCGAGCATGTTGCAGATGCCTTTAGAATTTGATCCCATTATCTGTATATTGGATTTTCGTGATACCTGAAAAATACACGTGATCCTAAATGTGTATTGATCCCAAAGTTAATTCAGATTAGAAACATTTTGACTTCAGTACTAAGATACTTATGAAATTCCATCTTTAACTATTACAATGAAAGGGTCTTCGCATTCCTTTAGAGATGGGTCACCACATTCATATAAAATCGAGGACTGAAAGAGAAAAAGAGATGAGTATGGCATTTCATCGGCTGCTAAAAGGCATCCATCTAATCGCTCGATCCTTTATGTTTCCTTTTTATTCATATCAATCAGACCGATTCCTCTCTAATGCGCTTCTCACTGAGCTAGTGTCTCCGTCTCCCTCGCGATCTTCGTACCAAGAGCAGCATCAACCCTACCGAACATCTCATAAGTTCTCCTACGGGTCTCTTCCCTCGCAGCATTCAAGTGACTGGCAACATTACTGATGAAGTTCTCCTGTTGACCCGGTTGTTTTCCAAGAACATTCCAAAGAGCCTTAGCTTGGACGTAGTCTTCAGGAGTGACCTCAGAGAGATCTAGAATTGCTGCTCCGGACCATTTCTCGTGGTCATTAGTTAGCTTTACAGGCTTGTAGGTAAGTGCTCGATATGAAGAAGGATAGTTGGGGTTGGCGCCGTAGTTGCCATTGACGGCCATGGCACCATCTCGGTGGAAAGGATTGAATGCTTTCAGTGGAGCGTTCACAGGGATTTGTTGGTAATTCACACCCAAACGGTAGCGGTGGGTATCGGGATAAGAGAAGAGACGGGATTGCAGAACGGGGTCGGCGGATGGTTCAATTCCGGGAACTAAGTGAGAAGGAGAGAAAGCCACTTGCTCGATCTCAGCAAAATAATTTTCAACATTCTTGTTGAGCGTGAACTTTCCGAATGGTCGAAGTGGAACTTCGGCTTGTGGCCAAACCTTCGTCAAATCGAAGATGTTCCAGCGGAATTTTTCGGCCTGCTCTGGTGAAAGAACTTGTACGTAAACAGTCCAAGATGGGTAGTCTCCCCTGTCGATAGCCTCGAAGAGATCTTGGGTATTCCAGTCAGGGTTCTCGGATGCAAGCTTGCTAGCTTCTTCGTTTGTGAGAGTCTTGATACCTTGATCGGTCTTCAAGTGGATTTGGATGTAGTTGAAGGTTCCGTCCGGCTTTGTGAATTTGTGGGTGTGACCAGAATATCCATTCATGTGTCTGTAAGAGTATGGCGTTCCTCTGTCACTAAACAGGGTCATGACCTTTTCGCCTCATTAGCAGCCATAATAGAGATTGTAACCAGTTCCTTACCTGGTGGATAGCCTCTTGATGTGTGGAGAGGTAGTCCCAGAACATAGTAGCATCCTTAAGATTGGTTTGCGGATTTCGCTTTTGTGTGTGAATGAAAATAGGAAACTTGGTAGGGTCGCGGATGAAGAAGACTGGTGTGTTGTTGTAGACCCAATCCCAGTTACCTTCCTCGGTGTAGAACTTGATAGAAAATCCACGGGGATCTCGGGCAGTGTCTGCGCTTCCCTTCTCACCACCAACTGTTGTAGCGTCAGTCATTTCCTGACAGGTATTTTCTTTGGTATTTTTTACCGGTTGAGAAACGCGCTACACAAGAAGTCTACCAATGACAAGTCAGTCATCTTCTATTGAAAACCCACCATGATCGAAACGAGGAGGCATGGAAGACATACCTTCTTGCCAACTTTATTCAGCATATCAACAGAGGTAAGGTCCTGTTGGCGATCAGCATTTGCTTAATCTGTCGGACTTCCGCCGAAACGAAGAAAGCCAATTCGTAGAGCAGGATGAGGAGCGTATGCCAGCACCGGTTATTGAATGGGAGGGTTTAAAGCAAGAAAGCCGTACAGTAATATCATGAGTAACTACAAACTCTGCAAAGCCATCAGCATATTCTCTCCCATTGGCAGAAGGTTATCTCTCTGACATACCTCCATACGCACCAGCACCCTTCGCATGGACAACTCTCTCCGGGATACGTTCACGATCGAAGTGCGCCAGCAAATCAATCAAGTGGAAATCCTGAAGCAGAAGAGGGCCATTTTTGCCAACTCTCTGAAAGGCCTCTGGATGAGCAGCGGGACAGCCATTCGAGGCGGTGTAAACTGGTTTCTCGTTGTATCTCAAGGTGGAGGCTGGTACATCGTCTGCAACAACCATGATTGCTATTGTTCAGGTTGTACGTTTGAAGAGGTGGGTGTGGTTTGGTTGAGTTTGAAGTAGATAGTCAGTATCGACTCGACTACTATCGAGGTGGGTTGATCTGAAAACTGTAAATTGATGTGCAACAAAAGAGGGGGCAAGAGCGATTAAGTAAACAGAGATGTGCTCAAAGCACCGAGGCGGGGAAGGCGGGCAACTTGCGATGACGTAATGATTAGTCAATCCGAAACATAGAAAGGGTCTCGATCTTTTGGCGAGAAAAGGAGATCATCCTTTACTCTCTAATCTCTTTGTCTCTCTCTCTCTCTCTCTCTTCCTCGGACATACACCTCAAAGCCCTCCAACGCTCTGCTCATAGAATCACCCCACGGCCAGCAGCGCCCCGGCCAACAAAGCTCCGGCCAGAGGCGAGAGTAATACAAAGGCTCCCATTCGACGTCGCGCCCTTGCACTCTTACTCCTACATATACATACATTGCGCAGGACAAGTCACACCATCCACCCGAACCTATCCGGCACGCTCCACAACTCCTCTGCCCTACCGTGTATCACTCCAAGTAAATTGATCATTTACTTGCCTCACGTGGGCGGGACCAACTGTTTGCTTGCTTTCCGCTTGCCCGTCGTCGCGTTACACCAAGGATTTACTTTTCCTGGAAAAGTAGAAAGCATATTTTTGGCAGCGGGTATTCCATTGCCATCTGCTCCACCGAAAACTGCCATGCTTCGCAGACATCTAGCTCTCTCTTGTCGATACTCGAAAGAAGAGCATTCCTTGCTCCCTTCTGCGAGGAAGGAGACTAGCAGCATGTTCGTCGCGGGGTTCTCTCGGACATCACAAAACCTACGCCCTATCACGTGTGTCATATTCAGAGGCCCATCCATTGTGGCACCTTGATTTCACATCAATAGTACCCTTACAAAGCTTGGGTGTCTAGATTTCTACAACTTGTTTAGACGTCACTGATGATTCTGACAAATGTTTCCTCTTTCAAATCAATCTTCATCCTCCGGTTTCGGATTGACATCTAGATGTTCTACGACAGGGCTATCTGAAGAAGCAGTGCCTAGTACCCTCCCTAACTCCCAGTCCTTTTTAACCAAGCCGCACCCACTCTCGATCCTATTGTTAGCTCCAGCGTCCATTTTCCCTTCCCTTTTTCTTTCACATCCGAGATACCCATATAGATTCATCACCTCATCCTACCAAACCCTACTCCCCTCCTCCAACCATCGAAACCAAAATCCGCCCTCTCAACCTCTCCACCTCTTTCTCCCCAGCCCTGTCCACGACCTCAGTACCAACATTATTACTGTACTAGTAAGCCTCATCCACCCAACACAACAAAAAATACCGGAAATGAAAAGAAGAAACATGAAAGACTTAGCACTCGCCGTTTAAAACTGCAATTCCCATCATTGTCATAACCCATAATTACAAGGCTTACACGAGGAATAAGCCTGCATTCTAAGAACCCTAACATAGCCTATAGTCACAAATTCCCACAGCCTGGAGTCCTATAAAATATATTTGAGTCTTTTTTTGGTTGCACATGGCAGTCAAACCTGGTAGCAGGACGGTAGATAGGTCGTGTACTGTACGCACTCACCTAGGTAGGTATTTCTTGCCCGGGGTTTAAATTACCTAGACCCAACTACCTAGATGCTTAATTCTCTTAGTCCAGTTTCCTACGACTTGAATTACCTGCGGTTTGAATTTCCTAGATTCAATTACCCGATGTTCCACTACCAGACTCCTGTCTATTCTCATCAACCCATTCTCCGCTCGGCTTCCTTCCCATCTCTAATTACTCTAACGATACTTCCAACCCGTTAGACGAAGCAGCAGAAGGTATGATATGTACGTAGACGCACGAGATAACAAAGAAATGAACATAGGCTGCGGAAAGAAATATAGAGAGGAAAAGACAAGAGGACAAGACAGATAGATTTCATACAAGGACTTGCTGTCATATCTGGCAATTATTGATACCATGCACAACTTAGGTAATAACTTCTTCATATCCCGAGAAATGAAGCTTCTTCCTTCCCTCTCTCCCCCCAAAAGAGAAACTTAGACGCGCGTTCATTTATGGGTCTTTAAAACCACTCCCTCCTCTCCAATACAGTTCACGTTCATACATATCATGTATATCTGTATATGATGGTATAAGCTGTTTCGTTTGGGTATTCGATGTGGTATAGTATAATAGGTAGAGTAGTATAAAGGGGATCTTTTTACATCATGATTCTTGCCGTACTGTTTCCTACGATCCAACATTTATTAGCTTTGATATTCTTCCTCTTCAAGCCAGGGAAGGGTAAACCTACAACCAACCAATCCATCCCCTCATCAACACCACTCCCATCCACCGCACTACAAGCCACAATACTCCAATTCCGATCCCTCAACTCACCCAACCTCAACGCCTCACTTATCTCCCCTGCGCCCTTCGCACCCGGCTGATCCTGTTTATTCGCAAATACCAATAGCGCCGCATCCTTCAGCTCATCCTCATTCAACATTGCTGCTAGTTCTTCCGATGCTGTGCCCAGTCGATCGATATCGGTGGAGTCAATTACGAAGATTACTGCGGCTGTGTTGGCGTAATAGCAGCGCCAGTAGGGTCGGATAGAGGTTTGTCCACCGAGGTCCTGGGAAGGATGTGTATTAGTTGAGACTGTGGGGGGGGAGGAAGGGGAGGGGTATAGTTACCCAGACGTTGAAATTTAGGTTTTTGTATGTGACGGATTCGACATTGAATCCTATTCTGGAAGGGCGGGAAGTTAGCATTGTGGGAATTAGAGGATTCGGGGACTGCGGGGGAGTGGTTTTCTATAGGATAGAAGACTTGATGGCCCCAATAGCAGATAGAAGAAAGCCTGTTGCTCACGTAGGTATCGTTGTTACCACCTCTCCAATCTATTCCCAGTCAGTCAGCATACCACTCTTTCTCCCTCCTATTCCTCCTAACTCTCCATCACAGGCGCTGATATTCAACACACCTTCAATCGATATAACAGCGTAGTCTTCCCAGCATTATCCTATTCCCCCAAGTATTCGAATTAGCAACCTTCTGCATCTTGACCGCAATTCAGACCCCCCAAGGAACAAAGAAGACATACCAAACCCAATATCAAAATCCGAATCTCCTTCTTTGCAAACAGCATTCCCGATAGCCACGAAACAGAAGCACCCATATTTGCGATTTATTATCCTTCCTTCCCTCTATCTTCCTTCAAAGAATATTGCCCAAGACCTCAAGACCTCAATCCTATCCACACCACTACACGAAACTCTTGACTCGGTCTCCGGAATTCGTAAAATATTTCCGCTATAGAATGTGGCTGTTCTCTGTTGTAGATGGATAAAGGCTTGAAAAAGAATGCTTATTCAAAGAGCTTGTATGTTCCCAACTGAGACACCTCTCAATAAAGTAAAGTCGAATTTCCAATCACCGCTCTTCAAGCTAGAGTTCCGATACCCGATGAATTTTAGCGCTTGATTACTCATAACCTTATTCATTTCCATTTTTCACGTGATACAAAAAGGAAGTTGCGGCCTAAGGTATCAAGGGCAAGCAAACCCTTCTTTGCCGAGAATTTGATTACAGCCAAATCTCATACCAAGATCAACGACTTCGACCAACGAAAACACCTACTTCTCTCGACTGAACGAAATCTTTCAGGATGCCGGTATGTCTGATTATTCTTTTGCTCTGTATTCATCCTTTGGATATTGTTTGAATTAGGTTGGATTTTGATGGGGGGAGACGGTAGAACGAAATGAATTTCATTGATTGATCACTGCGATTGGAAGAGATGTCAGGACGATGGCGATGAGATCTGGAGGTATGAATGTATGCTAATATTATATTTCTGCAGAGCCACAAGACTTTCCGTACGAAGACTAAGCTTGCGAGAGCCCAAAAGCAAAATCGTCCTATTCCCCAATGGATCCGATTGAGGACTGGTAATACCATCAGGTATGTCTCACTTTCACCTTCGACGACATCTAGCACAGCGACGACACTATTCCCATTCTCTCCATCAACTTCCAGCAGCTATGATAGTCAAATGTACTAACAATTTTAATCTACAGATACAACGCCAAGCGAAGACATTGGCGCAAAACCCGTATCGGCATCTAAACAGCTCATCCCCCAACACTTCCTTCCTTCAACTCTTTTCCTCCTCATCCATCCGTCAATTCTCTGTCCTCCAGCAAAATAAACGTCTTCCTTCTACTCCGCGATTTCACCTCTCTTCCTCACACCTTACGAACTGTCAATTACCATGGGAAGGATTGCTTCTTGATGTGGGGAAGGGATGCATGACTTGATCGATCAGTCTTTGGGAAGGATGAATGGCGTACAATTATAAAATTTCTCTCTTTTTCTCGAGATGGATGGAATGGGATGGACAGGATGGGCGATGATGGAGGTTGTGGTGGTTTGGTAGCATCATGATGATTTATCCGAATGGATGTTGATTGCTCCTTGGTTTCTTGCCCTATGTTACTTGTGTGTGTGTTTTATGATGTTCTGGCTGTCCTACTCATGTGGTGTCCTTGTGCTTCGTGCTTCGTGCTTATGATGTGATCCGAAGCTTCTAGTGGACTAGAGATTTCAAGGTAAATAGATTCTTGAGCCTCTCGATATATATCTGGAGGATTTTCCTATCGACCTCCATAGTCAGAGCGACCCTTATTTTCTCTTCCTTGTAATGTTCCCCAGTAGCTAGGAAGAACTTATTAAATGCCTAGGTCAACTCTCGAGGTTGTCTAATTCAGTATCTTCAATGAAACCAATAGCAATTTACTATTCCTCCAAAATCCTGTCCTCTCTGTCCCCCTACCTCCACAACCTCTAGTCGAGCATTTCCAGCATCAAAACACCATCCCTCGTCCCCAGTCTCCAATCCCTCAACCCCCAACCTTCCCTCCTCTCCATCCCTCCCCTAACTCCAAACTACTTCCTTCCTTATTTTCCTCAGTATCTCCAAAATATCGCAAGTCATTCATTCAATTTTCATTCCTCATTTCCCAAATCCAAATCCAAATCCACAAAGAGAGACATTTCTTTAACCAAACACACCATCCTACCATCCATCCACACCACCCCCAAAAGGCTCTTTTCCATTTCCTTCTCTCTTACGAAGATTCTATTTCCTCTCATCAAGACAATGATACCTATAATACCTATATATTCTTTATTGGAGGGAGTAGAGCTTAAGGTAAGTTGTATGGTAAAAATCTTCATAAATTCCTCATTTATGGTTATTTCATGTCTCGTTCTATCTATAAATCTATCCTTCTCGATTGGTTCTCCAGATCAAATCAAAGAGAGCACAGTCCCGCATCTCACTAGAGATACAGTACATCTCTCTTCTTCTCTTCCTTCTTCCCCCCTCACCTCTGCCCTTCCTTCCTTTCCAAAAAAACAAAAACAAAACAAAACACCCATCCCCTCAATTTATCCTTCAATTTATCCATCAATTTGTCACAGGGCAGTGGAAAAGAAAAAAACCCGTGACCACCCCGTCCACATACACATTACAAATAGAAGACATTACAAACAGAAGAGAAAACCAAAGTAGTAGAAATAGAAATAGAAATATACATTGATTTATAATCAATGAGGCAATATGGGCGGGCGAGGGCGAGGGCGTTTCCCGCCACAGCACCCATTGTCTGGATGAGCAGGCAATGCTTGTAATTGAAGGGGAAATGGTAATAAATTTAGGTGATGGGGCCAAAGAAACTCCCTAGGTCAACACCAAATGACTTCAAGTCATCCTTAGCCCCAAACAATTACAGCCACCAACGCAAATTAATTAATTAATCACCACACAAGGATCAAGACCAAAGAGATATAATATCATATGCAGTTTTTAATTTAGTCGTACCATTATCTACCAAGTGCCAGAGTGAATTGATCAAGGAAGAGTGGAATGAGACCAAGTACGATGACTGACCAATTCCAATCCTCCAAAGGAGGAAAAATATCCATCAGAGAGAACTTGTCCAGTTCCTCTTTTTGTTTTATTTGCAACGAGGATCAACTAGACACAAAACCCCCATAAACGCCGCCTCGTCTCAATATAAGTCTGAGTTGGTCTCCATGATGCGCGTGCCAGTAGTAAAAGAAGAAACCATGTTCATATCCCATGCCGAGCGCCAATTCGCACAAAAGTGAAGAGGTCAAAGGATGGTGAGTCAACGAAAACGCTGAAGTGCATGTAAGTCATTTAAAGATAATCAACCGTAAAGGAACAATCAGCCACCCTTGATGCAATGCTGCAGTTTGTGAGAAGAGCTTAACGATCCTCAGCCCACTCGTTCTCACGGCGGATTTGCTCCTCCTCCTCGGGGGTGAAGTCATTGGTGATATTGAATGTCTTTCGGATCTCCTCGGGGGACTTGCCCTTGATCATGTTGGCGACGGTCTTGCATCCAACGTCAAGGAGGGCTTTGATGTCGAGATAGTTGGAGGCCTGTAGAAGAGGTTAGATCGCGTTCTATGAATGAAGGTGATATTGAAGCTAAAGACTTACGAGGATGATCTCGAAGAGCATCTCTTGATCAACCTGCATGAACTTTTGGTCCCAGTCGTCGATGTCGGTGGTCTTCTTGCGGGAATCGTTATCGTCATCATTGGCGGCGACGGGGTCGTTCTTGTGCCAAGTGCACCACTCGAGTACCTTCTTGAGGACTTGATCATTGACCTGAAGTCGAAGATATTAGTAGCTGTAGGATGGTGAAGATGAAGGGGAGGTAGAAGAGGGGAGACTTGCATTGGGGATGGGTATTGGAGTCTCGAGAGCCTCCTCACCGACGTCCTCAATCATGTTCTTGATCAACATGGAGCGCTCAGCAATGGAACGGACTGGGTATTAAGTTAGTAAGAGCTCGCATGTTGCGCCGCATGCTACAGTATGAAAAGGGGGGAGGGGGGCGGGGTACTTACAAACTTCTTGATGAACTCCATCATTGGAGACCAAGGTAATCTTTTGCCCTTCTTGCGCGGTCGACATTTTGATCAATGGTATGAGTTATTTGGAGGTAGTAGATGGTATTGCAGCAGGGTAAAATAGTTAATCTGCGGTATGGAGGTATCGAAGATGAGGTTGTAGAATAGATGGATCCTTCGAAAAGTTGGAAGAGGCGCGAGGTTTAAATGCGCGCGAAAGGCTGCCTAGCGAGCCATTCTTCCTTCCTCGAGAATCAGGCGTCCATTCCCAGCCATTTAGAGTCACGTTTTCTTTGTACCACAAAACTATTCCGGCTATTGAGTGGCGAACACGTTCAATATGAATGAAATTCCTATTTCGGCCCTTCCTGCACTTGTTCTTACCATTTGATTGGCTCTGCTCAAATACATCCATCTTTCTGTCTGGCACTTGTTCTATCCTCAGCCTTGCACTGTCAGCCTTGTGATCCTGGCTACGAAATTGCATTTACACCAGGGACGGCTAAATGATGAAATGATACTATATTAATAATGGACATGTTTTGGGGCGATCATCTTCAATTTCTACCCGGATTGTACGCTTTCTGGCACAACGAAAAGGGTAAAGCGCTGCTGCTGCGCCACAGTCTCTCCGTTTCCGTTTTGCGCCTCAACCATCTCACAACCGTCGTCACAACCTGCCACCACAAATGGAACTCTCACGAGTCCCGATTGCAAGCACTTACGAATTGCATTGATCCCACGGCTTCAGCATGGACGGTGAGGCAGTCTCCAGACTGGGGGCCCTTGGAGCGAGGGGCCGGAAGACGATGTCTTGGAGATGGAGTCGAGGATATAAGCCTACCTCATCCCACTGCCGTTTTCATCTCATCAAGTTCTCCCTCTCCTTCTCAAGGCTCGCTGCCTGGTCATGATCTTGGATCTCCAATGGCGAGAAAGAAGCGCGACTTCAAGCGCGTGTCAGCCGAGAATGCCCAGCACATCCTTCAGTCCAAGCCTGGGGCTGGCTACAGTACTCCCAAGAAGATAGCAGACGTGACTCAAAAGGCCCGGTCCCGAGCTATGGAAGCGTGGAAGGAGTGAGTCTTTTTCGCGACACGAGTGCGGCACTTTACTTTTACTGACTCCATCTAGGTTTGTAGAAGCCTGCCTTTCACCCGCCGACAACGTCGACGACGACGAGTTGGGCAGTTACATCGGTGGTCCGCTGTCATCCTCGTGGCGGGGCCGTTACGAGGGCAAAGTGGACCAGATTTGGGTTGGTTTATGTCACAGCGACCCTCTCGCTATCACCTTCTGCCAGACGTTTCTGAAGGCATACGTACGCTTGGGAAAGTCACTTGCCTTACTCTCGGGCCTGAAGAGGTTATCGAAGAGCAGGCAGTGAAATGTGCTGACAGTCTCAATGCATTCTGGAAGACGCTTAATGCCGAAGCTGACGACACCATCTTGATGCCCATGCGAAATGCCAACCCGGCCAACAGCAATAACTTGCTCCTGAAGCGTCCGAAGGGGGGGTAGGCGCGAAAGATGAAGGCCCTGTTGCCCAGGTCACTTAGGTAAGCCTCCCTGCTTATAGCCTCCCTGCCTATGTTCCTGATAGCTTCCTAATATGCCGTACAGTGGATTTACGGTGACGGAGCAGTTGAGATGAAGCTCTTGACACAACCCGAATACAAGAAAGTCGCCTTGAGTGTGGGAGATATCGGCCGCATACTCGAGACACTATGGCTACGAGCCGACGACATACCGATGCCGACATTCCTTCACCGGATCATCTTTCATATAGTCTTCCTCTTGCTCGCTTTTGGGTTTAGACCAGGCATGGTTATGAACGCAAAGTATCGCGACTTTGAGCTGGCAATCGTTCGCGATCCGGCAGACCGCACGAGGAAAAGGCTTGTCCTTACTCCTACTATCCACCGCAACAAGTTGAAGAGGAGCGCATTGAAACACGATCAAGGCACAGAGTAAGTAACACACTGCAGACCACCCGTCCCTCAGAGCTAACTCGTTGTCACAGGTTCACTTTCACGATAACCCTCCTGCCATATCCGCTGTTCTGCCTGACCCAGCTCATTGCTATGCTTGGTATCTATACAAATGCGTTTGAGGCAGAGTACAAGTCGGTGCACGATATGCTCAACCGGCCCGACCTCGAAGATGGAGACTACGTTCCACTCAGGTGGAAAGCAGACGTCCTGGACACGAAGATCTTCAGGACGAGGTACGCAGATTTCTGCGAGGTGTTCTACCGCATCCTTCTGGTGATGGGAGTCGATGACTTCGCGCGTCTGTACGGCCTTCGCTTGAACGCCGCCTCCGTTCTCCGTGGTATGTTGAACTGCATTCTCTCTAACCGTCCGATGCTAATCATTTCAGACTGTCTTACCGGAGCTATGGCGGCTTTTATCGTCTGCCACAAAGTCAGTACTTCTGAGAGGTACTATATTGCCCGCCATGTGAAGTACAACCTGGCGGATAAACTCTACAAGAACCTTGTCTCTGAGGAGAAACCTCTGTTTGACTTCCTCGGATAATTCTCCATGAAACGGGATCCCGAAGCACCTATCTACGCCACAGCCGAACAGATGCTCAGCATCGAGGGACGCAGAGACGTTACCCTCCTCAGGCAACAGATCGAAACCGCCAAGCGAGAAGTGGCTGCGGCTGCGGCTGATGACGACGAGAGCAGAACCAAGGCAAAGGCGGCATTGACGAAGCACCAGGCTTCCTTATCCCTAGACTACCCGAATCAGTCGGCTGACAGAGACACACTGACTGTGTCGCCGCAGTCCACCTGGCTTGTCAAGCCTGCCTTCGAACCGCAAGAGATGGGTTCGACCCGTATTTGTGCTGTTCAACCTGCCTATCAAGACTGGCAGCTGGACTTTGACTTTGCCGATGTCGACGAGGAAGAACTGTTCTGTTCAGAGGTGTAGAACTGAGGGGAATATGACAGGGAAGGCGGCTGCGACCGCCTGGAGGATCGCTCAGCTGAATGAATTATTTTTACGATGTGTATATACTAAAGTTGGGGGCGGGTACAGACTGTGGGACTTGTTGAGACTATATATAACAGAGGTCATTACATACTAGCCTTGTCGTTGGTCGTCTTTCTTCGGACAACTACAAATCTTAAGGAACATATCGCATGTGACCGTAACATATCTCATGTCCCTTAGCATCTTCCACTCCCTCTCCCTTAAGGTGCACCTGACCCCGATACATCCCACGACGCGGCTTCCAGGTCCGGAGATTCCAAAGTCGTAGAGGGGCATGCTGTCAGACTAAGGCCGACGACCTTGTCCTTCTGACGACGACAACAAGCCCACCAGCGACCAAACTGAAGAAGCAGCAGCCGAGAGAGTCGCCCAAACCCCGGCCCTCAGTCGTCACTCGCATCACTGTCTAACTCCTCAATCCGGCCCGATCTCAGTGCTGCGCCCACAGGGTTTTCAACATTCACCACCCCGGTGTCTCTCAACCTACAAGGAGTAATCAGCAAGAGTTAGGGGAATAAACAACACGCAAGAACAAGGACGCCGAGTGACAAACCTTTCAAACAAGACGAATAGTCTCTCTGCCTCGCGCTCCTTCTCTGTGTCGGTCATCTCGGCGAAGCTCGGTTGAGTTTCCATATCCCGTCGCTGGCCGGTAACGGGATTGATCTCCCACGGGACTCCCATGCTTTGGCCACTGCTGGTGTCGTCGGGAGGGGCCGGTATACCAAGAGAGTGTAGGAGGCCGACGGCGCACCCGAAGCCTACATTATGAACCAACCGTTTTGGGTCGCCGTCCGACAACTCCAAGAATAGGTGGGCCATGACCTTTTTGAGCACCGGCGATACTGCTTCTGTACTGATTCTTACTAGCCTATGGGGTAGCGAGTGGTCCGGTCCTGGTCCGAAGGTAATAGACGTGCACGTAACCGCTCTTTGGTATCTGGCGGCTCGGATGTTGCTAGGGAGTCGTCGTGGGAAGCCAGCGCAGCAAGGCAATCAATCAAGAGGGACATGGGAGGCTCCAAGGGGATGCTCCATCGTAGAGATAACGGTAAGCGTTTCCGCAACCCGCCGTTTCCAAGGGTGAGCGGCCCAACGCATACGTGAGTCGATTTTTGCACTCATGTAAAGACGAGTGAGTAGTAGGCGGACACTAATCGGAGATTCGGAGTCAATTGCCATCTATCACGCTGCTCATCCAGAGCTTCTTTGCTCTGGCGCTTCTGGCGCTTCTGGCGTCGCATGACCCCTACGGATTCTGGCTATACTGGACTCATTCATTTGTCCATTCCATTTCTGCATCCAAATGCATATATGTCACAACTCGCCCCCTTTCCCCTCCAGAAAATGTGGAAATGTCTTGCATGGCTTGGTCAGATCGTCCTTAAACCAGTCCCCTGGGAAGCTTCCGTGTCATCCCTGCCGGTAACTATTAAAGGGAGCCTCGCAGACAGCGACAATACAAAGTACCACCCCCAACATTTCGACAATTACCTCCAAGCGCTTGGGAAAACATCTTCTTTTCCAATGCCACTCACATTCCTTTCATCGCATCTGCGAGCTTCTTCTCGAATGCAATAACTTTACTGTTTCCATTCGCGCAAATGTGGCGACGTGTTTATCTCTTTTTAATCCTGGTTCGCCTTTACTTTGCTCTTTCACCCAGCTATCTTCATCCCGATGAGAACTTTCAAGGTCCCGAGGTCATAGCAGGTACGCATTCAGTATGGGAGTGCTTTCGTGCAGCTCCCACAAGCTTCATTTCAACTCGGGGAGAAATCCAGAAACTCCTTATTATCGCGCCATTCCGCAAAAGGGGGAGCCTGCTTACGATTGAGGAGATCCCAATTCATAGCATCTGCTAACTTGTATTTGTAGGCCAAATTTTTAGCTATCCGGTCAAGCTTACCTGGGAATTTACCTCCGAAAGTCCCGTTCGAAGCGTCTTTCCATTATGGCCTGTCTACGGTCTGCCGATGCTCCTCCTTCGATGGCTTTGGATTGGGAACGGAAACGATGGCGAGATACCTCCAATAGCTGTCTTCTGGACCTTGAGAGTTTTGATGTTTGCTTTGAGCTTCGTACTTGAAGATTGGGCTATTCATGAGCTTGTACAGTCACCACGACATCGAAAAGTGGCTGTCATGCTAGTTGCTTCTTCCTACGTTACTTGGACATATCAGACACATACATTCTCCAATTCAATAGAGACATTGGCAGTTGCTTGGAGTTTGATTTTGATACAACGGATTGTGGAAAAGGTATGGCGTTTCCGCACAGATTTGAGAAAAATGTTGACAGTCGTAGAAACGCTCCTCGATTTTCGCATCGGCGATTCTTGCATTTGTTGTTGTCTTTGGGATATTCAATCGCATTACTTTTCCAGCTTTCTTGTTCATTCCCGGCCTTCGTTTGTTACCTCACTTCTACAAAAAGCATGTCCATCCCCATATCATCTATTCCCAGCTAACAATTCCAGACCTTTGTCGCTCCTTTCCATGATCTTCTCCGCATTCGTTACGACCTTCATTGCAATCTACCTGGATACCAAATTCTACACTGATCACTCAGTCGATTGGTCATACCTTTTTTCTCACCCCACAATCACACCACTCAACAATCTCACATACAACCTTGCTACGAGTAACCTTGCAACTCATGGCTTGCACCCATGGTATCAACACGTTCTCTTTAATCTACCCCAATTACTTGGACCCGCCGCCCTTCTCCTATTTCTTCGACCCCATCTCTCTCTCCGCCTGTACTCCGCCATCTCCGGCGTCTTCGTTCTTTCCATCTTCCAGCACCAAGAGGCACGCTTTTTACTTCCAACGATACCCCTTATTTTGTCATCTGTCCAGCTCCCGAGGAACCCCCAATACTTTCGGATCTGGACAGGTGTATGGATTCTTTTTAATGTGTTTTTTGGCCTGTTGATGGGCGTGTATCATCAGGGAGGTGTCATACCAGCTCAAGTATTTTTGAGCAAGCAGCAGGATGCTACACAGGCTATTTGGTGGAAAACTTATTCTCCACCTGTATGGCTATTGAATGGGAAGAACGAGGTGCTTACCACACATGATATCATGGGCATGAAAGGGAATCTCATGCTTGAGCAAGTCGTTAATCTTGCTACATGTCATATATCGGATATCAACGTCTCGGCTTCTGGTGAATCTGATGGAACATATCTTATTGCGCCTCTTTCAGCAACTTTCCTCGAGCAATATACTGCGAATCAGATACCTGGTCTGTATCTTGAGAAAGTATGGCAGTATGGGAATCATTTGAATTTGGATGATCTCGATTTCGGCGATGATGGGTTCTTTCCTACTATTCGGAGGGTTATTGGGAAAAGGGGAATTGGTGCTTGGAGAGCAACTCTTGATTGTCCTGAAGATGGGGAAAAGCATAATGGGATTTCGTTGAAATACGTTGAAGTCATTAGGAGTTATGGAGCAAACGGATAGCTAGGCATGGGTTGCCATAAAATAGATACCAATAATTTGTAGTTTTTCCCCTCAGCCTCGTGGCATTTTGGGATTTGTGCAAGGAAGGGGATGGGAAAGGTTCTCCAGAATGCTTTAAATTTGTTCCCATCAGCGGCTCCGAGGCTAAGATGTCACTCCGCCGAAGATCCCTTTCTTCCTCTTCCTCTTCTCCAATTCTCTGATTCATTTCAGCCCCAATCTTCCGTCCCTTTCAAAATGTCCTGTTATTCACAGAATTAGCCCCTCTACTTCCTCCAAGCCTCCAAGCCTCCTGGTCCATCAGCACCGCTTAGCTATTAGAATAATTCCCCCTCCCTGACGAGTCAATTTTCTTTCCGAGAGTGAATAATAAAGCTCCGTTGAATTTAAGGGGAAGAGTGAGAGAAGCCTCCTACGTTTGTTGATGAGAATATGAAAGGGGAAAATTGGTGTTGGCGTAGGGTTATTACTGAGCTTGCCTTCCCATTTTCTTCTTTTCTCTCTTCTTTTCTTTCTGTTGGTGCAGGTAGGGCGGGATTTGGGAGGAGGTGACGGGGAGAGGTGAGGAAAATAGAGACTGAAGCTGAAGAGATGAAGGAGGGTGGGGAGTTGGAGGCGATGGAGAGGGGTTTAGGATATTAATATTGGGAGGATTGTATGCTTTTCTCTTTCCTTTTGATATTGTCTTTCTGAATCTCTAAGATATAGAATGCTAACGATAATACCTTCTAGTAGACTGGTTAGAATCCGAACTCAAAACACCCGGAGGAAAATCCCTCGTCGGAATACATTTTCAGCGGTGGATATCATGGTGTTGTTCAGGAAACCCCCTTCTCGTTTGCCTCCTTTTATTCCTCCATCACCTCCCCTTATCATGTTCCCCTATTATCTCCTCCCCTTTCCTCCTTTCCCTCTACTCGAACTAACGAAAAGGGAGAAAAGACATCCAGTTCCTCTTCGCCCGCCATCTCTTGTCAAGGAAGAAAATATTCCGAATGGCCTGTTATTCAGAAATGGATTAAGAATTGTGAAGCGACTTCGAGTTGGAATGCTGCTGTTGAGAAGACGGAACATAGTTTGTAGACCAGCCTGTGAACACCTATTTGGGGGGGGAAAATCAATCTAGATTTCAATCAATGGGCCTTTTTATATAGATGGTATGCATCCCTCTTTCCCGAGCCGAGAAAAAGTAAACCTCCTTCGTAGATATATGTCAGATCGCGCTTAGCTTGGTCACACAGCTAGAAGACTCGTCAACAATGCCATACATGCATACCCCTCCCTTTGAATTCGTCCAAAGAAGGAAATTGTCTTTGGTTACACCAAAAAAACCAACATTTATAATTGCTTCCTTCCAAGAAAAGCAAGCCCATCTGCATAAATGCGTCAGCTGCCTTGGGCTTTGACCCTTTTATTACATTTACTATCTTCTTATCTTTGCTAGATCTTTTCCTTTTTTTTGGGTGGGTTTAAGATTCAAAGATTTCTGTTCTTTTGGCTGAGATTCAGATTTGTGAGCTGTCCCATTCTTTGTACCTACAGTTCATGCATCATCTATTGACCCCTTTAAGACAACATTTGGGAGCTTCATCCAACCATCCAAAATGCGCTCACTTTATCAAATTTTTCGACGCAAACACACGCTACCGCCCATATATCGACTTCCCTATGAGCTCATAACTCAGATCATTCGGGATGTTGGGGATTCGCTCAATCCAGGAACTTGGCTGAGCTTGTGCCTATGCTCGAGAAGACTTTACGCTCTCGCCCAACCCATTCTCTTCACCACCGCCTCTGGTTCCATATACCTCCTTCGGTCCTTAATAGAGAATCCCTCTCTCGCTGAGCATGTCACCACTTATCGCGACAACCCTCGGCTCCCAGGACATATCGATAGTAGTAGAACCCCCAGTTCCATCTTCACGCCCTCTTCTTTGTCGAAATTGAAACTCGCCATCGCCGCCGCAAGCCCATCTCCGGATTTTGCGGAATTCTGGCTCAAGCAACTCTTTTCCGGAGGAGAAAACGATCGGAACCCTCTCACCGCTCTTATCTTCTCTCTAACCCCTAATTTGCAAGCCATCTATCTGACCATCGATCCGACACTGTATTCCGATATCTACTATCCACATGGTACATGCATCCAAGCTTTATTGTCGCGTGCTGCCTTTCTACAGAAATTGCGGCTTAGCTACCCATTGTCGCATCCTCAACCATTGTCTCTCTCTCAGCTCAAAACTGTCTTCTTCAGAAATGGACATGCGCGCTACAGCCTCAATTTGAATCATGCTCTTCCTTACCTCCAACTCCCGTCTCTCACATCCTTTTTCGGAGACAGGATTACCAGCTACGAAGAACTACCAGGTGTCGTCACGCACGTCGAGAATCTCTCGCTCATATATAGGTCTTTCCAACCCAAAATACTCCAAAGCGTGCTAGAAACCTGCCCGTCCCTCCGATACTTCAAATATGAGTACGCCGGTCAACCTGGCATAGCTGATTGCTACGGTTGGGCTAGAGGTCTTCTCGTCTCGAGAAATACTCTTGAAGAACTGATAATTCTAGATGAAATTGCACCCCATTTCTCCATAGGAGACTCGCCGATCTCTTTTCTCTCCTCCTTTAAAGCCCTCAAATTTTTGGAAGTCTCATCCCAAGGCTGGTTCCCTTATCTTTATTGTCTCTTTACTATACCCATGATTCCAATGAGTGGGTTCATCTATGAGGCCATTTCGATCTTTGAGTTGTCTTTGATCTTTAGAGCCACCCAAAATTCTTACCCCTCACAAAACTTGCTTTTCATTCAAACGGAAATACTAACTTTTTCTGGGCAGTCCTATTTGGACGTTCTAAACATCCTAAGATTAGAACTTTCTTAATGAATCTGGCGCCCTCACTACAAGTCTTGAAACTAAGCGGCTTCGAGGGCTGGGAATGGACCTACCTGGAAAAGTAAGTAGTTCGTTTCTATAAGTGCAGTTACTACCCCCTCTAAGTCTTTTTTAAGCTGGTCGAGTCCAGCACAACTTTTCTACCTTGTCACTATTTCTCCTTAATAAATCAACTGCTAAAACTCACTCTTTTCCTAACTAGGCTCGTTAACGAGAAGAAAACCTGGTGTCCTGAATTAAAGAAGCTGGAAATCAAGTTTGGATATCGAGACCCGAAGACAGTCGAGAATGAGAAATTGGTTTTTGCAGTTGGCTGGAAGAATATTTGTGAGAGGGAGGGCGTGGAACTTATTTTGCCCAAGGGGATTCCTTATCAGGCTCCAGAGGCTGAGGAGGATGAACACAATTTATTGGCGGCCATAAGGGATTGCTTGATATCTTCTTCTTCTTTTTAGAATATCTAGGTGCTTTGGAGGAAAGGGAAATAGCTTATTGGAAGGTTAATGAATTTCTGGGGGTTGCTTTCTCTTATTCTTGCTTCATCTTCTCTCACTCTTATTGCCTCTTTAATGAATCCGCAACTAGCACCGAGTGCCTGTCTACTTACCATTTTACCATTTTCATCCATCTGCCTTCTCAATTCTCTCCTTCACTCAACCCTCAACCCTCACTCAAACTCACTACTTCAACCTTTAATTTCTCTCGCTTCATCATCGATCTTTAATTCAAAACAAGCACATCTCATTAAATCTTCTTAAAAGCAAGAAAGAAATCTAATAAACAACTATTAATTAATTAATTACCAGACATGACTTCTTCCTTCCTTCCACCCTTCCTTCCATTTCCTACATTCTCCGTCACCAAACCAAAGCAGTAGAAATTATCAAATACCAAATTATCAGACGTGAATTATTAGATGCAATATGCAATATTAGGCCCTTTACTTTTCTCCCTTAATAGTAGAATATAATATTTGGGTTTCCCTAAAGAGCCCGTTGTTAATTAAGCTATATATATATATATATTACAGGGTTAATAAAATAAAGAAACAGTCGTAGGTATCACCGGGGTGCATATGCAAAATGAAACGAAATAACAGGTTGGTTCAATGAATGATGGTCCTATTCTTCTAAGTATAACATCGGTTATATAGGCATTGCCTTGCGGCTTGCCTACTAGCCGAATGTGGTTAGTTAGTCATATGACATTTGTTCTAACAATAATACCATTAATAAAAACTCCTTGTGCATGAATTTATTTGTTACTAGTAGGCTTCTAGAATTGCAGTGCTTAAGTACTGCTTAAGTACTATATTTCTATAGATAATTTGAATAGAAACCTAAAGAGAATATATATATTGAGAATTTAAGAAATAATTAAGAAAGAACTAGATAGAAGTTATAAAGTATAAAATATTTTCCTTAGAGTATTAATAATAATTTTATATATTTCTTATTATTATTTTAATTTTTCTTTTAAATCTTCTCTTTAAATTAAGATATATAAAATATTAGAATATAGTAATTTTTAAATTTTATATATATTTTAATAAGAAATAAAATATATTAGATATTTAATAAATTAGAAAATATTTATATTTAATCTTCTCTAGAAGAAAAAGAAGAATATAAAATATATTTTTGATATTGCGGCTAATATTAGAATTATTATTATTATTATTATTATTATTATTATTATTATTATTATTATTATTATTATTATTATTATTATTATTATTATTATTATTATTATTATTATTTTATTATTATTATTATTATTATTATTATTATTATTATTATTATTATTATCTTTTAGAGGCAAAATAAATAATAATTATTAGAGGTAGAATAATATAAGCTTTAATTTAGTATTTCTATAAAATTCTTTTAGAATTAATATATAATTATTAGCTAAGTTTATAGATTATTTATATAATATAAAGTTAATAGCTTTAAATCTGCGGTTTTATTTTAATTTTTCTCTTTATAATTTAATCTATTAACTTAATCTAATTTATTTTAATTTATAAATTAAAATAATTAATAATTTTATTATTTATTAATTAAGATAGATATTATTAAAGCTTAATGTGACGAAACGACACTGTCACAAGAAGATCACATGGCAATACTAGGATCAGCATGCTTTGGTAAATTATATGTCTCAATGCTAGGTTGAGGGATATGG